>WOFM01000448.1:1736926-1807359 GCA_011428145.1 Ericerus pela
TTAAACGCAATAAAAAATTGAAAATTATTTGAATTACATTTAAAATGAAATGTTAAAGAAATTCATAATCAAGTAAAAGAATGAAGTGTATTACAAAGTTATTAAACACTACGTAAGTTATTAAATGATTGTTCAGCAAATTATAAAAAGGAAGCGTGGTTTTGAGACAAGCTTCTTTGGTTCATCTTGTACACATAAACCGTTGAGCCGTTTGAAACAAAATTTTACACTATGATGGAATATAATATATTCAATGCTATTCCAAATTTTGTGACTGTTGGTTAAAAATTACACATTATAGAATCATTTAAGTTCCAAAAATGCAACATAATAGTATGTAATATATAAAACCATTTTGACGATCTGGACCAAAAGTAATAGGGTTTGTTTTTGTGTAAATCCTAATAAATGTACCAAATTTTAAGACTATCAGATAAAAATTCGATCTGTACAGAGTTCAACAGAAATGTGTATATGTATACCATATATATATATATACGCGCACGCACACACACACACACACACACACACATACGCGCGCGCGCGCGTACATATGAATTCCAGCTAATAGTGCAAAAATTTTTCTGGTGTTATGAAACGAAAACGGAACTTACCTTCATCCTTGCCTTGAGTCTCGCTACAAAATCAATTTTATTTTGTTAGTATATTTTCTTGGAAAACCTATTTGAAAAAAATGGTCATCGACTACCGAATAAAATTATTCGTGACAACTGAAAAGTTATGGGCCGTTGTAGCATTTGTTGCTTGGGTTATTTTCCTTGGATTCCGTCAATGTTTGTTATTGTAAACTATTGTGAATTACTAAAACTATTAAATTGAAATTAAAGGTTGTGAAAGTTCTAATTAACGTCAAAAAACGTTGCTAAATTGTTTATTTTCTGTGTTAGCCGTAAGCCTATTTTCTTTCATTTTATGACTGTGAACGTTGTGGGATTTACTCGATTCTTGGAACGATTTTGCGAAAGTTAAAATTTTTAATGATTTTTGTTGTAAAGTAGTGAAAAAATGTTCAATTAAATTGAAGGTATATAAGGTTCCTCCCTCATTTTTATACTTTTTCTTACGAATTTTTGGCAATGAAACTTGGCTATGTTCTCAATATATCATAGCAAAGTGTGATACATAGCGCCGTAGCATAATATATCTTGTACCAATCGAAGTTTGACAATAAAAATTCCTCGAGTTAGTTTTTTTTTTCCAATACTTTTCTTTTCTAAATTCTTTTTTCTATTTTCTTTTTTAATAGACATCTTGATTCATTATCTCTCTCTGTAACAAAATTCTTTATTTTCTTCTTTCGTCGAAGTCATCTCGCTTCATCTGAAGGAGCAAAATTAATTACACGCTTGTTTCATTCAATCTAATTAGCCGAATGTTTTCTGATTGTGTTTGTTTTAATTATGTAGGCAAAATACTGGTTGTAAAATTATCATCTTCTGTAATTAGAGTTAATATCGTTATCTCTGCGATTTTCATTTTTGTGTCTGATTTTTTAGTTAACACAGAGTAATTCGTATCATCAAAACATTGCACGCCATTTTAGTACTATGTAATTAAAAAATATTAGTAGGTTTTATTTTGTGTTTGCTTGAGTGTAGACACAGTTTTTCAGGAATAAACGACGGGAATTCTTTTACCTTCTTTTGGTTCACTCAAAAATCACGACCCATATTACATGCTTGGGGAAGAAACAGCAGCACGTAAATTTTGTTTGAAAAATCATATTATTTGTTGTAAAATTTGCTACAAACACTCCATTGTGGTGAAATGTTGTGATGTCAGCGTAAAAACATCGGAAATGTTTTAATGATCGTTTTTAGCTTTTTTTTTTAATTTTATTCACGCTCTGTATTATTTAGAAGTAGCCTATAAATATTCTTAGTTTCTACTATATAGTTGGTTAATGGTTATAGGTTGCAAGGAGATTGTTTCAAATGAAGGAAATCGGTTTACCTGTGATTATTGAAAATATAGCCGTACATTCTTCATCTATTGGCGCCATGATCAGTTCTTATTTTGAACTGATGTATGATTTTTGACTTTTTAATCCCAATCTCTCCAAATTTTGACTCGTGTATGCCCTTTGAATTTTATTTTCTAGTCGAATTTACATAATATTATTATGAAATTGAGATTATTTATTTACACATTTTTTTGCAATTTGTTGCTAGTATTTTAAGTGTCAATAGTACGAATAGCAACATGCACTTCAAAGGATTACTGAATTATTTACATCAATTGAGAATATTAGAATTCCGAGTGATGTTTCTACAAAACCTAATTCAGCCCTCTTAAGTTTGTTACTTTGTTATGGATATTAAAATTTTCGATACTGGTTATGTGGTTGTAAGCCTACAGCTAATGCTAAGAAATTTCAATTGAACTTAGTTGGTGCTGCCTTTTTTTTTCAGATTTGGTCGAAGCAAATTTTCTTTATTTCAGTTTCATTTTTTTCGTAGTAATTGAAGATTTAAGTTACAAAATTTAAGTAAAGGTTCTACTCCATTGAATTTCAGTTTCCTTTAGTTCATTTAAACCTAAAAATATAAAATGAATAAACGAACTTGCTGCTCTGAGCCCTGTTTATTAAGAATCGTGGGTTTTGCAATCTTATTTTATGGTATAAACTACAGCAAAACCTTCCAAATTTCCATTTTAGTTAAACTTTGTGTTTTCATAATTTTTAAGTTAAAAAGTTTGTCTTTGAAAGAGTCATTAAAATTTTGATAGTGGTAATTAGCTTACGAGTATCTCTTTCTTTGTTTATCTAACCTGTTGGATTTACCGTCTATATTTGAATTACATTATTTTAGGAAACCATCGATTTTTTGTCGTTTTTCACCAAATTTGTTCGCGATGTTCAGGAATCTTGTTAAATAAGGTAATCAAAGACTAATTGATCAACAGTTTCGTTGAATCATTCAATATCTTTATTTGTGTTACTGTTGATTTACAACGTTGTTTATCTCTACAGAATGTTGTTAATCACCAATTTCTTTCGAATTGGTGGTTAGAGGAACAAAAGTCAATATACCTTGTTGAATTTCTCCTTTTCTTGTGATATTTTCTACCTGTCCCCTATGTAAAGTTTTTAAAGTATACAATTTCGAGGAAAAAATCGTCAAAAAGATAGTGTTTGAACATTCGTTACTTTTTTAATAACATCGTCTGTGTTTGCTAATTCAGTTTTATTTCTTATCGGTTTTAAACCAATATTTACCGAATCGGTTATAGTTAATGATATCCTTTAAGCCCCCTAAGCTTAGTAAATTTTTGTCGACTCCAATTACTGTGTTACATTGAAATTTCCAAAATAATCTTGATAAATATTTGTACATACATGTGACTTTTTTTTTGGTATAGTTATCTGTTTTCAAAATCGTAGGAACTGCGAAAATTCAATATTGTATTGTATATTATTTATCTACAGTTAATCTAATTGCAGCATATCAATCAATTTGTTTTTTTCCTTGTTTCAGAATGGAACTCCATTATGGGAAGACTTGATATCGAAAGCAACGAAGTTACAGCTCTGTCTCAGGTACTGTTCGTGTCTAATTTGTTCCAATTCGATGTAGACTATGCTCTGGCGTATAGGCAGCAACTTACAATTTTCCCTAGGGATGCTCTACTTGTGCTCGTGATCAGTAACGAAAAGAAAGTTTATTGTTTGAAAACGAAAGTCAAAAATAATAGAAAATAGTAATAGTATTAATAATTAGGTAAGTAAAAAGTTCCCGTGCGATTTGAATTTCTCGAAATCCACTCATTCATTAACTTATCCAAATCGATGTCTCGAGTATAATTCTTGTGAACATGAAGAACAGCAACTTGATTTAAATGTTTAATGGCAGTCAAAGTAGATCTGAGATAAGTTTTAAGTCTTCTCATTGCAGAGAAAGATCTTTCGCATGTACTTGTGGAGACTGGAATTGTTAGGAAAATTTTAATTCCCAAAACTATATCATGTGACGGTTAATTTTTGTCTTTTTTGAAAAACTAGATCACATCGTTGATACATTTTGGTGTTGAATTAAAATTTTTATTTTTGATAATATCAAAGGCCATATCTCGGTGCAAAATTAGATGATCTGCATTAATAGAATCACGGAATTCCTCCTCATAAAAAGTAACAATTTCTATGGTAAGAGCCACTGAGTCGGAAGTTTTTCAAATTACAAACTCTTCCAGTTGTCTCAAAAACTGTTGGTCATCATCATTAAAACGTTCATTTAAAGTCATTGAAACTGAGTCAATTATCTCGTAAAATTTTGTTCTAAAATGCTCTTCTAGCCCGAAAGTGTGTGGTGAAAAACTTGGCTCGTACTTTTTAAGAGCCTTTCGTATTCTTGAAAGAGCTGGTTCGTTTAATTCAAGTCGAGTAATTTCTGCATTAACATTTTGCCAAATATCTGAAAATTTGTCTCTATTACATACAATCAAATTTTTAACTTCGAATTCGCAAATTAAATCATTCCAAAACATCAGTAATTATGTTGAACAAAGTTTCAGATCGTGTATTTTTTGTTTCATAAAACCCAATAAAATCTTCATGAACTGTAAGTTTATCAGCATGAGGAAAAACAATAGAAACCTGCTCAAGTCGATGAATATCCGAACATTCATCCATTAATATGCTAAAGCAGGTTGCGTCATGAATGGGCTCAATGAGTGTAAGTAATACTTCTTTAAAATGTAACATTTCATCGATATTTTTGTGATGTATCCACTTATACGAAGTGCGATTTAACCAAACGTTTAGTTCAGGAATATCAGCTGCTCTCTTTTTTTTAAAATGTCATGAATTTAAAGTCATCATCATTATGACCTCGGTAAGGAATTCCTTCTTCTCCCAAAACACATACTGTATGAAAAATTTTTAATAATGCGATTCGAGCTACCTTCATTTGCTTTGCCTTTGCATCTGATGACGAATGTACAACTGTATTTTTTTTCATATTGCTTACTCCATTTGCCGCTTCTCGATGAAATGCCGATTTTTTGTGAGTTCTGAAAACTCTTATTGCCCTACTCCAGCTGGAAAATTCGCTTGTCACTAATGCATTCTTACATTGCTCATTATGCGAATCTGTGGGTAACGTTAATTGATTCTCAACAGCTAATTTACAAATAGAACAAATAGCTGCCTGTATACCCTCGTCACAAGCCAGCCAGGAGAATGTTTGTAGCCAATTTGATTGAAAATTTCAACGTGTAAAAAAGGAGGCAGAATTTTAAAAACTAACTCCTAAGGCAGAGCTATTAGCTATATAGACTTGATCTAATTTAAAAAAAGATCGAAATTATGATTACCATTATATCAAATTAAATTATTGAGTAGTAGTGAATGTATATAATTCTTATTTACCTTTTGGCTTAACTTTAACCTTTTCCGGTTCTGTGATCTCATTCTCTGAAGATTCTGAATGTGCACTGCACTCTGACTCTAGTATATGATGTTGATGTACAATCAGTTCCATTTTTCTCCGTATTGCTTTTTGCGTTAACATTATCGATGTCTTCATTTTTCTCACCATTCAATTTTGTTAAATAAGTATCATGAAGAATACAAAAAGAACCTGTTTACCAAAAAAAAACAAAAAACAGAGGAGGAAATAATCACACACAATACAGTATACACAAGACAGGAGTCATAACTGCAGGTATACAGGTAAATATAAAGGTGAACCAAAACCACCAAACAAAACACTTGTCTACTTATTATTGATGCGGGGTTGAACTCCGGGCAATTGATAACAAATGAGAAAAGGAAAACAGAAAATTGAATTCATGCTCTCAGTTCTCTTACGCGAATGACGTCCTTTTTCCCTTGCGTCATGTTCAATGCTTTTGCAGTGTTGCCAATTCTCTCATATGGCGTAATGTATTTTTTTTTCTTGTGGATTTTCCCAAGGGATGCTTGGTTCCCTGAACATCTCCTAAGTTTCCTCCAATGCTCTGGCGGTGGTCATGAAAAGCAACCGTTGTTATTGAAGAATATATTTTCTGATTCTTTATCAGAAATAATTATAATTTTTAATTTTCTGAGGCGGTACAGTCCATCATTGAAAATGTTGTGCTTGTGTTTGTATGTTAAGAGTGTACCTGCAGTGAACACGTGAAGCGCTGAACCTAATAAAATCTATGATTGCGAGTAAAATTCTGAAGCTTTTGTTGTTATTTATGTCGTGAATTTGGTTGTTTCCGATATCAGACAGGTTTTAAGAACAATAGTGATTCTTCGCTTTCATAATAAATATTGACCAATGCTTTAATTATCGATGAAAAACATTTTATTGCTAAATATTTTCTGGGAGAAGCGGAAACGTGATAGTTTGTATATTGTTGGTACCTAATGTTTGTTTTTTTCCTTCTTACTTTGAACTATTGCCCTCAAACTTTTCTTATGCCTTCAGTTAGATTTGTATCCTACTACAGAAAATGGTGGAATCATACCCACTTTGCGTTTGCATTCCTATTGCTTCCCTAAGTGAATCTAAATTTTTCGCTTACTTGATTCTTTGAAATTGAATAATCGATACGTTTCACCTAGAAATCCGTTAGTCTGTTTCCGGCTTATTTGGGATATGTACACTCTCCAACTTTCTTGTTCATATCTTCCTGAAAATTTCCATTAAACTTCTCAACAGTTTTACGTCTTACGTATTAATAACACGCCTTAGTTACGTTGGAGCTTCATTTCGTTCTTGCAAAATTTGATTAAAATGTCGTTGGAAAACGTTGTAAAGAGTTTTTCGCCCCCTCAAAATGAGGGAAAGAAGAAATAGCGAAGCAAAAATACTCTTGCCTAATTCGAAACTTAATTTTTAAGGAAGATTGCGAACGCCACTTGAGTCGATTGTATTATATCAACTTAATCTTTGCGTAAAATACGTGTTTTCAATCGAGGCTCCAACGACTGAAATGGTGAATTTTCGAAATCCTGATTAAATTACTGTCAAATTAGGAAAAAAAAAGATTGTTTTCGGATCTATTTTCGTTGCTATTTAATTATGAAAAGAACTAATTTTGAAAACGTGATTCTGATACTGCGAAGGCGGGACTAAAAGCTCAGCTAGTGAATACTTAATTGGACTACGATTTTTTTTCTCATTTTCTCGTATTTAGTTAATACCAGTGAGTTTAATTTATTTAATTAAAAAATATTAGAAATTTATGTGATGGAAAAAACGGGAGAAGAAATACTCGAACGTAGCAGTTTCGTTAATTCGTTGAATTTTCCTAATTAGGCTTGAATATGATATTTTGCGAGAATGAAAATCGTATTTTTTCTCCTCCTTCGCTTTATTATTATTACATATTAATGCCTCATTGCTATGCTGATTTGTGAATAGTTTTTTTTTTTCTTCTCTCGATCCGAGTTGGTCGGAGTTGTTTTTCCAATTCTCCAGCCATAGTAATTTTTTTAATTTTAAACTAAGAAGTATGTATTATGTGGGTTCCACCTTTTTGTGTTATTTTCCGAGTTGAGGAAGTATAATAAAAGTTTAGCTATGAACGTTGACTTTGTGCTGAACAAATTTTTTAAGATTTAAATAATTCTTTTGTTCTCCAAATTTTACTCGTATTTCGACGGTCGACATTGTAACAACTGCATTCTTCAACGTTACTTATACAGAAGTCGACTTTTGTAAACAATTTCGTTGAAAGAATCATTTTCAAGTCCATTTCTCACTTTCTTTCATTTTCAATTGACTTAATATTGGCCGAAGTATCCTTGATCGTAATTTTTCATTTGCTTTTAAAGGAAATTCTGGGTAACAAAACGTGAGACGTTGTATAGTGAGATTCGTTGCCATCACTGTGACTGTAAAATCAATTAGAAAACAAAAAATTTTGAATCCTAATAGGACAACTTACAAACAAGAAATTTCGAGAATTTACAATTTCAAGTTGACTTATCGACTATGGATGTTACATTAATCGTCCAATGCCCAAGTTATGTTGAGCATTATTGCAGTTTAAGAGAATTAAAAAAAGGGACCAGTAAGTTTCAACAGTTTTTTCAGTTTTTCTGTTATAGAAAAATTCAAGTGCTTCTTCAGAAATTTGTTACTTATTTTCACTAAGTAGACGAAATTTTCAATATTACTTGAGCATTAGACTATTGATATAATATATACATAGTCAATAAGTCAACTTGAAATTGTAAATTTTCAAAATTCCTTATTTTTGAGTTGTTTTTAGTGGTTTGTAGCTGATTTTGCAATTACAGCGATTGGTATTAAATATAATGTATGAGTAACATTTTCAGGAATATCCCGTGAATTCATGGAAGTGTTTTAAGGGTTAGGTATTTAGATGAAAAAATTATTCTCTTTCAAAACAATTCTATTTCAAATTAATTATTTTTCTGGATAAATTTCATTTCAGATTCTGGCTTTTTTTGAAAAACTGCTTGTGGAATACCTTGTGAGAGATATTCTCACCAGAAGGAAATTCAACAGAATTTAAGCGTGTTCAGCCACTTACAAGTACGGGTAAGCCAGAACCAGACAGAACACTGGCGATTTTAGAGCCAGTTCGGGTGGTTTATATACGGCTTATTTACACGCACACAAACACACGTATGTGAGGTAATACGTACATTGGTGAGGGTGGCCAGGTTGCATCATCCCCTATCATGATAAGAGATGGCTGGCCAGTTTGTGTACGGATCGTGACATTGTTTGGTGATGTCACGATTCGGTACTCGTACATTACCTGCATGTACTTGCAGGTAATTACGATCGAACGTATTTTGTGTTTCGTTTAACGTCATATAGACGAGTAATTGGCCTGCCCTTTGGGGCGGCAACTGTTGTCAAGGGGTCTGAGCCCCTTTACCTCATACCAGTGAGTCCCCACAGCTACTCCCCCCCAGTTTTTGCGCTGCAAAAATGATCAAAAATGCGCAAGGCCTGGGGGGACATGCGGGTTTATGAGCGCCTCTTCTGGTCTGCCTCCCACTTGGCCAGCGCACTCCCAACTGCAGCACCGACGCATTTGTATGACTGTCTTCTTGTGTCGGCGCGCGCCTGGTACTGGGCGCGGCTGCCTTCTCCCCTTTGCCTCAGTGGACGAGTTTTTGTGTAGGCATAGGGGTGGCAGCAGGAGTGAGGGGGCAGCAGTTGTTTAAAGACTGATTTCCTTAACATCGGAGAGTTCGAAGTCTCCGATGCTAAGGCTTAGCTTTCTCGTTCGCTGCCCGCTCAGCCATGAAGAGGAACTTCATCGGCTCCCTGGTCTCTGTGGGTTTTGGCACCGATCTCGGGGTTTCCAATTCCAAGGCCGATTCCGGTGGTGACCGGGGAGGAGAGATGATCGGCGGGAGCGGAGTTGTCATCTCCAACAAGACTTGATCAACGGGAGGAGCTGTATCCATGAGGAGCTCCTCCTCTATTTGGTCCAGCTCCGTTCTTTGCTCGGTCTTCTGCTGAGTCTGTGAGGGCTCAGCAGTTTTCCAGGTGAATTGGGAGGTGGCGGATTTCGGGATGGTAATTGGAAGTGACATAAGAACAGATTTTATTAGGAAAAGGAACCAAAAATATATCAGAAAAACACGTCCAAATATTCTGGCGGTTCTGAAATGGGTGATTTTACTTCATTTTTCAATTTACCATTACAGTTATTTTTCTTTATTTCCGAATCTTCTTATCAACATGTAGAGGGGATAGCGCTTAAAATTCTTGGCCGTATGCAAGTTTTCCGGTTAAGTTATGATCGGTTTAAGCAGAGTTATGCCTGAAATAAACAAAGTGAATATAATTTTCGAATTTATTATTATAAAGGAATCTCCGCTTGTGACCTCACAACATTGAGATAATCTTTGTGTTTAACGGTAAACGCACGTTGCAATGTTTTGTTTCCGTATTGCATGTGGATTTGTTTATTCCTGTCATTTTCTTTTTGTTGGCATTCCTCTTTTGCTTATCTCGGGAGTTTCTTTTGGCTCGCGGAGTTCCGATATTCCTCGCATATTTTTTAGCGGGTTTTAACTTACGTAGCAGATATTACTTTTTCGGGAGTAAATTTTATTTTCTTCGCATTAACCTCTCAGACATACGAGAAGGGCGGGAATTTTTACGTTTTTTACTGCCAGGGGGCCTGCCTCTTTTACATGGATATAAGGGGGCCTCAGGATCAAATGTTTTGGTTGTAACATTGTCCGAAAATAGTACTGACTTCTTTTGTGTTTTCTGTTGTGAGGTATTTTTCTCACTTTTTTTGACGGATTCTTCTGTGTTTATTGGTGAATTCGTCTGTATATTTTCTACATTTTCCTTCTGCAACCTTTTTATTCTTTTGTCGTCACTTACCATGTATGCAGGCTTCAATCTGTTGATTGAAATTGTTCGAGGTTCGCCTGCAATGAGTATCACAAAGTTTTTCTCGTCTCGTGATACTACTTTGTAAGGACCGGCGTATGGTTTTTCCAGTGCAGATCTCATTTTTTTGTCTCTAACAAATACGTATGAGGTATTGGCCAAGTGTTTCGAGACGTAAATCTTGGGCTGGCCATGGCAAGCTGCCTGTTTTAGAAAGTTGTTGGCATCATTTCTTATGTTTTGTACCATAATTTCTTGGCTAACTTCTTTCAATTCTGTGAAGAAGTCCCCTGGGAGGCGTAGCTCTTTGCCAAATGCTAATTGCGCTGCAGAGTGACCTGTATCGGTTTGTAGGGCAGATCGAAGGCCTAAGAGGATGGTAGGAAGTATATCTACCCATCTCTTAGTATCATGAGACATGATGGAGGCTTTGAGTGCTCTATGCCATCTCTCGATTTTGCCATTGGCTTGAGGATGATAAGCTGTGGTATGACTGTGTTGAACACCAAGCTTATTGGACAGCTCTTTGAAGAGCGAGCTCTCAAATTGGCAACCTTGGTCTGTAACTATGACTTCTGGTACGCCATACCTCGCAATCCAGGTATCGTATAACTTTACAGCTACTGTGGGAGCTGACATCTCGTGTAGAGGGATTGCTTCTGGCCATCGTGTTGCCCTGTCTATTATCGTCAACAGGTATCTGTGTCCTTGGGATGGTGGCAATGGGCCTACCAAATCCGTATGAACCGTTTTAAATCGCTCTGTTTGTTTGAAGGATTTGAGGGGCGAGCGAGTGTGTCTTCCTACTTTGGATTCTTGACAGTTCAAGCAACTGCGAGCCCATTTGTTGCAGTCAGACTTCATTCGTGGCCATACAAACTTTTCCAAAATTAACTTAGCTCTACATTTTGGCCCAGCATGTGACAAATTGTGTACACTGTTGAAAGCCAGCCTGCGATATTTTACCGGTAGAAATGGCCTATTCTTACCTGTACTGATGTCACATATTAATAAAACATCAGTACCGGGAATTTTTCACTGTCTCAATTTGAGAGTAGTATCATCGTTCGATAACAACTCTTGCAGTTCTGCATCCTTAAGCTGTGCTTTAGCTATTTCAGCATAAGGCAAATGGACAGGAGCCGAGATAGCTTCGATTCTACTCAAGGCATCAGCTGTAGTGTTAAGTTCTCCACTTATATACTGGATGTCGGTAGTCAATTGACCAATATAGTCTAATTGTCGTGCTCTTCTCGCCGATGCCGGTTCTGCTTTTTGTGTGAAGGCATATGTTAGGGGTTTATGGTCAGTATACACAGAAAAACATCTACCCTCTAATTGGTGCCTGAAATGCTTCAACGCAGCAAAAATTCCGAGCAATTCCATATCGTATGTGCTGTAATTCTTTTCTGTTTTTGAGAGCTTCCTCGAGAAGAAAGCTAGCGGTAACTTTTTGTTGTCTTTATCCAATTGGTACAGGGTTACACCAATAGCAAAATCAGATGCATCGGTACTCACACGTAACGGCAGACTTTCGTCTGGATGAGCCAATAGAGTTGCATTTGCCAGTATATCTTTGATTTTCTCAAAGGCCTTTTCGGCTTCTTCATTCCATTTGAGTGGAGTTTTGTCTTTCTTTTTACTTGTTTTAATTAGTGCAAACAGCTTACTTTGTTCAGCTGCTGCATTCTTCATGCAACGTCTATAGAAGTTCACCATCCCCAAGAAACGGCTGAGTTCAACGACATTTGAGGGTTTCGGGAAGTTCAGTATTGGCTCTACTTTGGTCTTCAAAGGGGAAATGCCTTCGGTCGAGACTTTGTAGCCGAGGAAGTCAATTTCAGTTTGTGCGTATAAGCTTTTACCTACGTTGATAGTGAGTCCGGCGGCGTGTATACGCTGTACCACGGCTCTCAAATTCTCCTCGTGCTGTTGCTCACCGCCTTCAGAGCAAATGCAGATATCATATAAGTATGCATATGCAAACGGCAATTCCCTAAACAGTCCGTTGATAAATCTCTGGAAAGTTTGGGCTGAGTTGCGAAGTCCAAACGGCATTCGAAGGTATTCGAATAGTCCAAAGGGGGTTATAACCGCTGTCTTTGGTACGTCCTGGTCGGCCATAGGAATTTGGTGGAATGCCCAGTTGATGTCAATTTTGGTGAACATTGTTTTACCCATCATGTTCGCGTTGAAGTCCATTATGTTGGGGACTGGTTAGCGGTCAGGAACTGTTATGGAATTTAAGGCTCTGTAGTCTCCAACAATTCGCCACTCTCCACTTGCTTTTTTGGTAATGTGGATAGAGGAGCTCCATGAGCTTTTTGAGGGGTGACATACGCCCTCCTCAATGATGCGATGAAAGTACTCCCGTGCCGCTTTGAGTTTGTCTGGCAGTAACCTTTGTGCTCTAGCATGGCAAGGCTGTCCTTTGGTTTCTATGTAATGAACCGTATCGTGTTTGTATGTAGGATGCCTGCAACTTGATGGTTGAGTGACTCCAGAATAGTCAGACAGGATCTGTAAGAGTTGTCCGTCAACTTTTGTACAGCTGGATATGTTTGTGTCCAGTCTGTAAGCATGCGTTTTGCCATCCACACAATTTTTAGTTTCACTATTGATCAGTTTGCCATGTTTGAGGTTAATGATCAGGCCATAATGTGCAAGGAAATCTGCACCTAGGATTGGGTTTGGAACATCAGCAACCGTGAAGGACCATGTCATTTTTTCCTTATGTCCGATGTCAACTTGGCTGGTCTCGAGTCTGTAAGCTGGAAGGTTTTGACCATTCACAGTACGGAGATAGTATTTCGGAGGAAGTACTTTTTTGTTTTTATTTACTGGCAATATACTCAAGTCTGCACCTGAGTCTATTAAGTACCATCTCCTGTTAGTCCTGTCCTTGACGAACAGGCAGCATCAGTGTTTTTCCGAGGGGTCTTCGGCCGCATAGATGGCCCCTCGTTCTAGTTTGACACTTCCTTGTTGTAGGATTTACCCCACCATTTGCACCTGTTGTTGCATTTGGTGGCCTCTGCGCCAAACCGGTTGTGGAAGAAACAACTTTTATCATCCCAATTTCGAGACTGGGTTTTGGGAGATGATGTTCTAGGGGGAGTTGAACTCTGACCCCTGGTACTGGAACTAGATCTGCGGTCTCTGAACCGGGACTGTCGTTCTCTGCTATTGCTGTTGTTGTTGTTGTTTCTACTTTTGGATCTTTGTCGCCTGCTGCTGTTGGGTTTCGTTGAGCCTTGGCTTTTGTTCCGTTTAACTTCTTCGGTCAACTGAGCTATTTGGGCTCGAAGTTGAGCGAATTCTCCAGTCTCTGCAGATACTGCACTGACCACCGGCTTTGACCTGGTGTATTCGAGCGCATTATCTGCTGATTTTGCAAGGAAGTCCAAGTCTGCGGATGTATTGATCACAGTTGAACCAACGGCAGCTAGGCATTGCACAACATTTTGTAGAAGTTGCTTGCAAAATTGATTGCCTATGACAGAAGGGGCTACGATATTGTCTGCCTTCTGTCTTAACTTTGCCATGAAGATCGAGGGTTTGTCATCCCCCATCTTCATACCACCCATCACATCATCAATTATTTTGTTCTTTGTTTTTCCAAAAACGTTCTTGATCTTCTTGACAAACCAGGCATATTTGTCCTCTTCTGTCGAAGGGCATTCCATAATGTCCGGAATGTTGTGGAATATCTGCGGGGGCATGCCTCCACAGATGTGTAAGTACCGCTGGTTCAATGTTATATTTTCTGTCTTGAACCTGCTTTCCAAGAGTGTCAACCACAAATCTACCTCATTGGGCAGAAATTCCGGGATCTCTATCCTCCGTCTATAGAAGTTGGGGTTTTGTCCTGGCTGCAATTGCAAAAGTTGCATAATCTGCGCCAAGACTTCGAGTGTCAGCTGTGGCTGACTACTACCTCCCTGCGATGGTTGTGGGTTTTCAGTTGGTGGTGGAACCATTGCTATGTCTTTCTGGTGACAAGCGTATTCCACAGAACTACTTCCTTCCTTGCTGGTTGAAAACACTGGCTCCTGTGTTTGTAGGACAGGTGTTTTCAGGTCAGAACTTTGGCTTAAAGTTCGACCACTTCTCAACGTTTTGACTGTTAGTTCTTCTTTATTTATTGCAGTTCCCAGTCGTGCTAATTCTGGGTGTTGAGGGCCTTCTTCAGTTTTTGGTAAATTCGTAGAGTGTCGAGTCGAAGTTGGGGGAGTTGGGGGATGAGACCAACCTTCTTCCTCCAGGTCTACTGTCTTGTTTCTCCTTGTTTATATATTTTAAGGAGAGAGGTATAAATTCCCACTTCAGCAGACTCTACTTCGACGACCAAAAAGGTGTCTTAGTCTGCAAAAAAATATTTTTAATTTGCCGAGCAAGCGAGTATCTCGCCAGCGCACTGCGCTGAATTTTTGTAATAGCGCAACGCGCCTCTAGACACCTCACGACGTAGCCAAAAATCACGTCGGGGTCACCACTCTGGAATACCTTGTCTTTAGAGATATTCTCATCAGAAGGAAATTCAACAGAATTTAAGCATGTTCAGCCACTTTGTACACAAGTATGGGTAAGCCAGAACCAGACCAAACACTGGTGATTTTAGAGCCAGTTCGGGCGGTTTATTACGGCTTATTTACATGCACACAAACACACGTACGTAAGATAATACGTACGTCGGTGAGGGCGGCCAGGTCGCATCATCCCCTATCATGATAAGAGATGGCTGGCCAGTTCGTGTATGGATCGTGACATTGTTTGGCGATGTCACGATTCGGTACTCGTACATTACCTGCATATACTTGCAGGTAATTACGATCAAACGTATTTTGTGTTTCGTTTAACGTCATATAGACGAGTAATTGGCCTGCCCTTTGGGGCGGCGACTGTCGTCGAGGGGTCCGAGCCCCTTTACCTCATACCAGTGAGTCCCCACACTGCTAAAAGGCACATTAATTATTTTCACTGTATTGTTAGCACTCGAAATTAAATATGTCTTGAAGCAGCTGAAGATTAATCTTGATGCATTGACGCACTATAAATTTCACGAATGTGTTTTAAGTGAAAATACCTCCTCTAAGTAATTTTTTTTCAGATCCTGTAAATTCTTAAAATAATTTTTGAGGAAATTTGAACCATTGTGTTTGCAGCTGGTCTTCTTAGTAGTACTACCTTTCCTCAGTTTTAAGCTAGTGCCTGATACTTTTCGTAAAAGTATACAGAAAACGAAAAACAGTTCATCTTGGACTGAAAAAATTAAAATTATTTTTAGAAATATTCAAGTTATTGCCAATTTAACCTTTACTTTTTGAAAAAACATACATATGAAGACTTTGCTTTGAATCATATTTAATGATAAAAGTTTCGGTGTACTCGTCGAATTCGTAAACTGCTCACATGAACCTGTTCGTAAACTTTATCGTGTAATGACTTCTCTGGTAAGATTAGCCCAGAACAAAGGCTGTTACAGTTTTAAAAGTCTTAAATTTTTCTACGCGAAATTGCGAATTTAAAAAAAAAATTACTTCTTTGCTAAATACGAGGATAATTATTGAAACAAGGATTTGGTGAATTGCAGATCATTGATAATGAGGTTGATCAACATAAATTTATTTTTTTTGGGTTGAAAATTTACCGGATATTTGTTTTATAATGATATCACTTGATTTGGCAGCCATCTGTTTCTTAAATAAGCTTAAAATAATGTATCTCCTTGAATTTTGTATGGTTGTTGTGTGACAGAATAATAGGAGCAAAATCGACGAAATGTTTTTTGGAATTATAACGTAAAAACAATCGGGAATTCGTTTGTACCAGTAGGAAAGTTGTGCTTGCGAATTATAAAGGCGATGCCCTAACTTACATTCTTATTCAAAATTCAAAATTTGAACGACTGATAAACTAGTCTTGCTTGAAATAGAACCCTTAGTGGTGAAATGTTTGAATTGCTTTTGTTTTCTTTTTATTGGGCTTCGGCTATGCGGTCATTTTACCCAGTGTTTGGCGAAGATGTATTTGTTGTCGGAGTAGTGGAGGGGGATGGTCGTGATTTGAGTATCCATTGATCTAATAGTATGAATTTTTCAGTTACTTGCCGGAACACCAATAGAATCTTAACGGAACACACCGTCATTTTTGTAGGGGAATGTGGCGTCTGGTCTCGAATTCGCAGCCTTTTAATAAAACTGTAAAGCCGAGTACCTAACTATTATACCTCGCAAACCACAAATATTACTATTGTTGAAATACAGTACCTATCACATCTGTGATTGCGCTAGGGTTTTGTTTCATTTTTCATAATTTCCGCAGTTTTACATTTTACCTTGAGAAGTAATCCAAGTCTTATATGTTTATGTTTACTCCTTTTATCCTTTGTGTTTTCTATTCATCCTATGAATCGTTTTTCAAAAATTATTCAAAGTAAAAATTATTCAAGCGTCTTCGGGATTCTAGTTGAATATTTTTAAACAAATATTTTGAACTCCACTTCGTCGTAGCTCTTGGTCCAAAATTAAGCTTTATATAGCTAAAATAAAAACAAAAATAGTGGTACTGGAAGTACCATCCGACTGATCCGCACCAAAATTAATAAGTTAGGTCCTTGGCTCAGTACTAACGTCCCTGACTATCGGGAAAAAATTACCACCTGTATCGTGGTAACAAGGAAAATGGCTTTAATACAGACCGTATAATATAAATTTGAGTTTTTGGTGACAAAATTTCCCGTGGATTATGAAAGAAAAACGTTCCTATCCCCAGCCCTTGGTCGTTTCATGAGTTCAAGATTAGTAAGTAGATTTTCATAGAAAACCTATCTGAAAATGAAGGATATAAAGTGTGGTTGTAGCTTATGTCATTTTATGGTGCTAACAATACGTGGAAGATGAATTGTCTGCGAACTTCGTTGAGCATGTGCATTTTAATTTAGGTACCTACCTTATTTGATACGCCCTACCGAAAATGAATTTAATCTGTAAATAACGATTTGGATGGTGAAAAGAAAAGCGTGATAATCGGAAATTAGAAAGTTACGGTATGCTAATATTCTTGTATTTGGATGCGTTTTAATACTTTTTTTTTTCCACTATCGCTGGACGCCGATAACATCCTTACTATAGTTACTACCGTTTTCATTGAAACACGGTGTATTTTCAATTCACTTAATAGTTTTGATTAAAGAGCAACGTTCCCTCTTTGTGGTTGTTAGTTTGTGTTTGTATGGTTACTACCAGGTGATGTCAATAATGTTATTATTTCTCTTGTTCTGGTCCCATACAAAGTTTAGCTTCATTATCGATCATTTTGTTAGATATTCGCGACGCGTCCGTCATTGTCAGTAATTTCCTCTCGTTTTTGCGCAACTTTATTATTATTTGTATTTATTAGCATCAGTATTGATTACCACAACAGATTCTCCCTTCCTTTTGCCTCCTCTTTCCTCTGTATTCCACTTGTATATTATAATATGAATAAGCGTGTACGTTCAACAGGCAGAAACTGGTTCTCTTTTGAAACGATTAATGGCCAGTTCCAGCCCGTCTGTACGCGTACAGCGTGACCTCGTAGTCTCAGCTTATCATTAAAAACGACGACAAAAACTTAACTGAAGCGAAAATTAAAATCAAAATGCGGTACAGTTTTGCTGGCTATAATCTACAGCCGCGGTAGACCCGTTGTCAGACGGAAGCGTAGGTTGGAGTTTTCTTTTTTTTCTTTACCAAATGAGATCAATGTACTTAGTGTTCTAGTTAATTCAGGCCACCATTTATTTATTCGGCTTCATTTATCGTTGCTTCTTTCTCTCTTTATTTTCCATCGATAAGTTATGGTGTTGGTCGGAGAGAGGACAGACGACGATATTAATCATGATGAAAACATGTAGGTTGAAGCTTTGTGTCTTGAAATGGCAGTGAGTTGTGTATAGCGATTTGTGGTGGACGTTGTAAAGCACAGGAAGTGTGAAATTAGAAGATGAAGGTGACTTGTGGAATATATTCAAAGGTCTGGTAGGATTAATTTAATAAAAGTCTGTTCAGGCGACCAGAAAAACTGCATGATATGTAATGTTCTGTAGGTTTTGCTAGATTCACTTATAAATATTTGGTCCGTTTCACAATTATTGCGTTTGCATGACTATCGGTCGACAATTCACTTTTGAACTCTGTGTTTAGTATACCGACATTTTTTTTGGACAGTTGATGCGTTTCGATGATAATCCTCGTTACAAATTTGTTGGTAAAGGTAGAATGTAAAAACAAAAAACTTACTGGGAACCTTTCCATGGGATCAAAACATCTTGGTCATCAAAATGAAGAACGAAAGTATTGAGCTAAATTGAAAAATATGTTGGAGTAATGATCGAAAAATCAAACACATTTGTAGTCCCTAATTTCAGAAAACGTTCGGTAACTCGGTTAGTAAGAACAGATTTCAGATAATTGACATTAATTCAAGTTATTTCTGAAGTAGGTATAAGTAGGTATAAGCTAATGAGCATTGTCGCCTTTTTACAAGCTTTTTTATAAGCTTTTATTCCAGTCACTACTGCGATTTTAAAATATAACAATACTGCAACCTTCCGAAACAAAACAATGTTTATTTCGCATGGAGCTAAAGCCAAAAAAAATAAAAGCTTATCTTTTAAAAGTTCTTTTTTAACCTAATTATTTACGTTTTGTTGATAGTTGTAAGCCCCGTTCACACAACGCTGTTTTACCAGCCTGTTGGCATGCTGGTGAAGTTTAAATTTTTCAACTTTTCCTGCTAGTACGCCAGACTAGCCGATAAATAGCATCGTGTGAAATATAGGCTGGTAAAACAGGATGACTGGTTAAAAATATTATCATTAAAATATATATTTAAACTAATTTAAACAATAAAAAACTTCAATATTGAATGGATTATATTCAGATTCATCAAATTGGCGTTGATTTCCCACTGATATAATAATCATATATTTACTGATAAAAACTTTGAAACAGTCTCAGCTGCAGTTGTTTTACTAGCATCATCTGTATGAGCCAGCCAACTAGCACTACCAGTGCCTTACCAGCGCTAGCTACCAGCCACTTGCCAGCGCTGATAAAACAGCGTCGTGTGAATGATGTTATACGTTTGTTGTCTGATAATGGCAACTTAAATATGATTGTATATTGTTGGTTGTTATAATTCAGTAAGAGGTACATGGTTGTTGTTTTGTTGTATCGATGGAACACTAAGTTCCATCGAACCTTATCTGTAAGAAATCATTCTATGCTAGATGTCATGGGAGAAGATATCAATAAATAAAGCTCCGTTTTTTTCATACTGACTTGAATTTATTACAAGATGTTAGAAGAGCGAGAGGTTTTACGTTTTTTCACCTTGAAATAAATAGATGTCGTGAGACATTACTTTTTAAAAAAAAAGAAAAATTAATCGAATAATTTCTGCAAGGGAATTAAATAAAAATAAAAAACAGAGTGTGGAATACCTTGTTGTGAGAAAGTATTCTCACCAGAAGGTAAATTCAACAGAATTTAAGCGTGTTCAGCCACTTCATATTTAACATATGGGTAAGCCAAAACCAAGGCAAACACTGGCAATTTTAGAGCAGGTTTGGACGGTTCTTATACTGGCTTATTTACACGCACACAAACACACATACGTAAGAAATACGTACGTAAGTGAGAACAGCCTGGTTGCATCATCTCTTATGGTGGTAAGAGATGGATGGCTGGTTTGTCTACAAATTGTGACATCATCCGATTGTCGAGATGTGTCACGATTTGGTACTCGTACATTACCTGCAAGTACATGTAGGTAATTATGATCGAACGTAATTTGCATATGTTTTACATCACGAGGACGATTATTTGCCAGCCCTTTGAGGCAGCGACTGTCGTTGAGGGGTTCGAGCTCCTATTCCTCATACCAGTGAGTCCCCACACAGAGCAAAGATATTTTTTTCATTTAAAAAATAATAAATACTGAAAGCAGCTTCGCGGAATCCTGTTCATCTGTTTTGAAATAAATTCAGCTCAACCAGTCAAGAGCTCAACCAGAAAACAGTTCAAAGCTACTGCTTAACCAGTTCCGAAAATGAATTTTTTCAAACCATATTGCATCACTGAATTTATCCGAATCATTCTCCACATCACATAACACCATCAGTCGTCTCAGCTCACGCAGAACTGCCGAATTTTTTACACCCGAAGCAGATAATGTAATAAAATAAAATAAAATAAAATAAACAGATGAACGCACAAAGAAAAGGAAATAAAAGTTTTTTTGTAAAAAATACGTAGCTGATAATTAATGCAACTGCGAAATAGAACATTGTCAAACTTTACTACTGCTGCTAATATTATTACAGAATTCATTGCTGATCTCTCCATTAAAGACGAAGTATCTGAAAATATAGAAACAATCAGCAATCTTAAGGTAAATAAATTAAATATATGAGCTGACAAAAACGAAAATAAAATTCTTGAATGTTTTAGTGGGAGTCGCAACTGTGGCAGTTGGTGATGTCGTATCTTACAACAAATTCAGGAGAAAGGTCTAAAAAGCTTATTAAAAAATTCTGAAAACGAATAATCGTTCATAAATTCGACTATTGAAGAAAAAGAAAATGAACAAACAGAATATGATGCCTTGCAAAATAGAACTTTAGCCGTGATCTGTTACAATATTGAAGATAATTATTTACCTAGAATCTGTGATTGCATTACCTTATGTGAAGTTTTATTAAAAATGGATTTAAAAGCATTTCCAAATTAGGCATAATCGTTGCACAAGATGAATTGTCTAAACTAAAATTTGGTTTAGGTGGCGATTTGAACAAATATATAATTATTTTTGAAAGAAGAGTACAAGAATTAGTAGAGGTTGGAATACAAATGAGTGATGAGGATATGGTATTGAAATTTTTTGATCCCACAATTAAATGGTGGGAGAATCAAAGCTCCATCAATCAAACTTACAAATCGTATCGTCAGAAACTGCTAGAAAAATTCGAACGAAATAATAGAGATTTATCCGAAAACAAAGTTAGACGTCACATAAATCGAATTAATGATCAACGTCACAATTTTGGTCATTTATCTAAATTTCAAAATAATGATGCTCTTAGTTACAATGACGATCAAAGAAGGTATAATGACGATTGGAAAAATTTTCAAGATCGATGAGAATCCAACACCCAGTGGAGAAATTCAAATTCGAACCACCCGAGTCAACAGCATAATAACGTAGCACGAAATCGTTTCATCTGTCATAGTATCACCCATATTGCTCGCGGCTGCCCAAATAAAAAATTTCCTTACCGCCAAAAACTGAACATGTCGACAATAGAAAATTCACCGAAGCAGCTCTGAGAAGAAAGAGGGCGACTGGTCAAAATTTCGTAGCGATAAAAATAACTCTAAGCCAACAAAAACTCATTGTGTCGTTGGTGTACAAATCTCTGATGATCTTAGACAAAAAATTACTGCAACAACAGAAGGTAAAATAAAAATAAAAATAATGAGGATAAAATTACCTGTTCCTAGTAATTGTAGCATTGATTGTGACATTGGTGATGACAACATTTTCACTATTGGCGATGAAGCTTTTTTGTATTTGGGCGCTGAATTACTCCTTACAAAAATTTTGAATTTCTACATGAGGTGACGAGATTGGAAAATGTAAGATAACTTGAATGCGCCGATAATTCGTCAAAATTTGAGGCGACTCATAAGAGTACGATATACATAAAAGCAAAATCAAGAATTTATAATAAAACAGAAATTATTGAATTACGTGATGTTTTATATGTTCCTAAACTGTCACACAATATACTGTTGGAAGAAAGAATTACCCATTGTGAATAATTGGAAATAATTAAAAAAAAAAAAATTTTGCAAACATATTCAAAATTCAATCCAATAAACTAATTTTTTCGGGGTATAGAAAAAATAATCTGATTCATGTTAAATATTCTGTATACCCATCCAAAGTCAATCCTATAAATGTACATCCTGTAAAAATTGCTCAACCAGAAATCCATGTAATTAATGTAGCTACTCAAACAAGGAACAAAATTTTAACCAACCGCTCAGGCAGTAATTTAATCACAGAGCAGATGAAATTAGATGAAATTAGATGAATCTTCAAAATGGTATAGACAATATGAGCATATATTAATGAAATATGTAAAACGACTACAAACCAGAGCAATAAAGCTAATTGGGAATGAAAAATTGTCAAATTTGCATTGAGGCAAAATCTACTCGTCTATTACACTCAAAAATATGTGAGAAAGCTGAGCGCAAATTTCAGACCATCTACTCCGATATCTTAGAACCTGGATACACAGACTCTGAAAAGAAGAGATGTGTAGTAAGTTTTATTTGTGGTTTTAGTGGATATATAAAAGTATACACCTTAGAGAAAAAAAGTGAAGTTCCAAAATATTTTGCCCACTTCTATAAATGGGTGACAAATAGATTCTCTAACTTACTAACTGCTACATTAAGAACCGATAATGCCAGAGAGTGTGAGAGGAGATTTTGGATTATACTGTAATCAAGAAGGAATAATAATTGATCCTGGCAATGCATATTCCCCAGAGTTGAACGGAGTTGTAGAAAAAAGAATAGAACCCTCTTTGAAATTACACGCAGCTTATTAATGGATAGTGGTCTGAATTATAAATACTGGTCGTATGCTATAAAATTTTAAGAACATAATAATAAATAGAAGTCCAACAAAATCAAATACCGAATTTTGTGCCCCATATGAATTAATTTTTAACAAAAAACCCGATGTAAGCCACCTTAGAATTTTTGGTTGTATTGGCAAGGTACACATTCCCAAAGAGGTTAAACAAAAATTGAATTTTAAAAATAAAAACCAAAGTATGGTAAAATTACAGCCTCTTGCAAAACCACATATTCTAGTAGGCTATACTGAGACAGGGTATGAAATGTTGGACCCTATAACTGAAAAAATTGCACAATCCCGCGATATACGTTTCTTTGAGAATAAAAATCTGACAAAGTTTGATTTTAAAAACCAAAAAAACGACGACACCAACGAGTACGAATTAATAAAAAAATTCAATCATACTAAAATTGATGTCACTAGCGAATCTGAAATAATAATAGATAACAAAAACCCAAATTTATCTGTTATTCCTGACAGCTCAGAAAACAGTTCTTTCCCTATCAATTCTGCAGACAATCTTTCTGTTAATTCACCAGAAATAGTATACCTTGATGAACTGAACTACAAGTATATTCCAAAATCAGATGAGAAAAATTTTCTAGATGATCATAGTTACGCTTTTGTCAACTTTGCAATGGCAAGTCTTACATATCGACGTAAAACTGATTCAATTAGTGACTGTCTCCCAAAAACATACTATCAAGCAGTGAATTGTGAATATTCTGATGTTTGGTTAGATGCGATTTAATAAAGAATGGATGGTCTTAGAAAACAACAAAACATTCGAACTAATATCAGTGCCCAAAAGTATCAAATTTATAGATACAAAATGGATTTTTAGTATCAAACATGATAAATGTGGAGAAAAGAAGGTAAAAACACGTTTGGTGGCCCGGGAATTCAAGAAAATACCCAACCATAATGAAGAGGATACCTATTCACCCTTCTGTCCCCCAGATATTTTTCATTTTGTCCTTTCAATAGCAGCCAGAGAAAATCTAGATTTTCTACTGGCTGACGTAGTAGCAGCATTTCTTTACGGTGAAGTAATGGAAGATGTTTTTGTTCCTGTACCAGATGGCCTAGAACTAAATAAAGAACAATACGCTTTAAAATTAGTACATTCATTGTACGGTATACAAAGAGTATCCTAGAAGTGGTACAAATCATTAAAAGAAACCTTATTACTTACTGGATTTGTTGAATACCAAACTAAAAGATGTTTATGTATTCATCGGGGAGAATTAAAAAACCATCGATTCTCATTTCCCATGTCGATGATCTGATAATTGTAATAAACATTCTCAAATTTCGTGAAAATTTTTTGATAAATTTTGGTCAGTGCTACAAATACCATTTTTTTGATAATCCTGAGCACTACCTGGGAATGAAAATTATTTGAAATAGAACACAGAGAACACTCCGAATCAGTCAAGAGAAGTACATTAAAAAAATTGCTGAGAACTTTGGAGTCAATACAAAATTAAAATTAACAACATCAATGGGAGCTGGACTTGAAATAATAAAATCAACATCACCGAATGACGACACAGAATACCGGGGATTGGTGGGAGCTATACTTTATGTCGCCCGATACACGAGACCTGATATTAATTTTGGCATCAACAAATTTGCACACTATCAACTATTTGTTACACCGGAGATGAAAAATTGTGCAAGAAGAATTATTAAATATTTATTTATTACTGTTAATTTCTCCATTGAATACCGCTCTGATAATCTCCAACCATTTCGTTGTTTCATTGATGCATCATTTTCACCAAATGCTAGATGTAATTCAGTAACTGGCTACGCATTATTCCACTTTAGCAATCTGATCCTATGGAATACAAAAAAGCAGGGATTAATAACAATGTCGAGCACTGTAGCTGAGATCGTAGCTGTATGTAATGCGGCAGATGAGTTGATGGTTATGCGGCACCTTAACTACGAAATCTTTGTAACACCTCAGCAATCAAAGTTATTCAAAAATGTCAGCAAAAAAGAATGGATTATCTACATATACACTCAAAATTTATTCAAACATTGGTACATGACAAAATTTTTATTTTAGAAAAAACACTTGGTACTATTCAAGTTGCTGATATCTTCATTAAAGTATTAGATCGCATAAAATTTGAAAAATTTAGGAATTTTCTAGTAAATGAGAACAAAAATAATCAAGATTAAAATTTTTTCTAAAACACCCATCACAATAAAATGATTAATTTCACTCATCTTTAAATAAAAACAAACATGTGAACGTATTAATAATGCCACATATAATTCATCAATCACAACTTATCAGTAATAATCATAATTTTAAAACTTAAAAAGTTTTGAGAAGGAATGAATAGATAAATAATAATAATAATAATAATAATAATAATAATAATAAATAATAATAATAATAATAAAAGTAATAATAATAGTATACACAAACAAGTAATAATGTAGAAAAATTAATAAATTTTAAAATTAATTACTAACTTCCGATAATTTTTTTGCATATACGAATTCAAAATATTTATCTAAAATCAAACACCGTTTAAAACATTATTTTTCACTATAATTAAAAAGCTTTAGGTTTAAACTACGAAGAACGGAAACACATTTTTTATTTTGAAATTAATTAATGGTGGACGCTGAAAATGCTAGATATATGACACAAACGCTATTTACTAAAGAAAAGAAATGAACGACGCATCGAGAGATGAGAAATAATGACCTGGCCAATGAATTCCAATCTGTTATGAAGATGATTCTGATGCTACTGATATCATAATATATTTACTATTTTTTCGTTATAGACAAAACGGGGTGTTTGTACCTCCATCAAGCCTAACTTGACCCAACGTTGATGGTGTTGGATCTAAAGTTGCCAGTTGTGGTGAGATAGGTTGCAATCCTTGGGCAGGTTGGTAGGCATGTGCCACAAGTGGAAACATTGCCTCAATCTCCCCTTGGTTTGTGCGTAGCTTGAGGATATTCGCCCTTGTCAGGAGTATTTTATTTTCATCTACTCTCAACAGTGGGTTCATAAGCCCTTCGATCATCTGGTTGATCACCGGCAACTGTTTCCAAGCCTGAACTAAGGTTAGTTCAGGCTGGTTTAGCATATTGTCGAGTTCTATTGTATAGAACCCGGCAGTCGAGATTGAGTCAATTTATATCTTAATCTTTGTTTTACAGTCAACCTCTAACATGGAGGCTGTACTGTAATGTGATCCACCACTAGATTCATGTGACGGACCTTCTGCAGCCTTTTGTTGAGCTGATGCCTCGATCTCTCTTTCTACATTTTCATGTAGCAAACCGTGTTTTGTGGTGATTACTTTTGCCAATGGGGCATTTGCAAGCACTGGTGATATCCCAGTTGTGGTACTGGGGTGTTCTGCGGGGCTGGTGGAGTCGTGTTTGGCTCTGGTGCAGAGGCCACCAAATGTGTTGGTGGCTTATCTGCTGGTGGCGGTGTTGCTTGTGACATTTGCATGGGGCTTTCGTCATATTGCATTTTTAATTTCTGTGAAATTAAAAAACTGAAAATTATTAATTATGTTTACATATTGCTACATGTATATAATTGAGGTATGGGGCTTTCGTCATATTGCATTTTTAATTTCTGTGAAATTAAAAACTGAAATTATTAATTATGTTACATATTGCTACATGTATATAATTGATTTTAATAATTTTTGAAAAATTGGGCGTGACCCGTAGGCACAATATTATTTTTTCATGACCTTTTTATACGAATTATTTGTGAATTTTGAAATATTTTCAAAGTCTTAAATTAGTTTTGAAAATTTTGGCATGACCTATGGGCGCTATGAAGATTTCCCATTACAGGTCGCGATTATTTATTTCCAAAATTATAATTATTTTCAAAGTTTTTTGGTAATTTTGAAAATTTTGGCATGACCCATAAGTGCAATGAAGATTTCTCATCTAGGGTCACGATTTATTGTTCAAAGTTTGAAATTATTTTCAAAGTTTTAATTTAATTTTGAAATAACCCGTGAGCGTAATGATGTTTTTTCATAGCGGGTCACGTTAGGTCTATCAGAATATAAAATTATATACAAAGTGTTTGATCTAGTTTGAAAATTTTGGCATGACCCGTAAGTGCAATGCTGTTTTATCATTGCGGGTCATGATCAGTTTATTGATATAAGATAAAAATATTTTTGAAGTATATGGATTATTTTGAAAATTTGAGTGTGACCCATGGGCGTAATGATGTTTTATCATCGTTGGTCACAATCACTTTTCTCAATTTTTGAATTATTTTCAAAGTTAATCGATTTTGAAAATTTTGGCGTGACCCTTGTGTGCAATGAAGATTGGCCATCTTGGGTCACTATTACCTTTTCGAAATCTCGGTAAGCTTTGAAAATTCCAAGATCGAGAAAAGCATATTTTACCTATTTAACAAATGAATAAATTATGTCATTCTTCATTGTGCCTATTGCCGTACTTTGAAGATTAATTTTTCTATTCTTCGAGGTATTTAATGAGGTATGGTGGTAAACCACGAAGCACTCATTCAATATACGTTGAATTATTTTTGAGTACGTCCAATATTTTAAATTATTGCACGTATCTTTTTGCGGGAAAATAAAATACGAAAAAGTATAATAAATTGATAATGGAGTAATTTGAAGACATGAAGCACCTAGGGTTTTGTCTTGCAAATTGTTTTTTCAGTTTCCAAGGAGTTATAATTCATTACTTGAATTAGATCCCTTAATAGTTCTGGGCATATTTCAAATTCCTCAGAGCTAATATTACAGCATTTGTTATCTTCTTAATTTTGAATTTTTATTGAAGTTCAAAATTATATTACGTGAGACAAATTTTTTCACAAGTGGTAAGGAATAAAATATTACGACTTACATCTGGACTTGGTTGATTTTTCTTTATAAAACAGAGACGACCAGTAGATTCCTCTTTGTTTTTGAGGAGATGATAAAGTTGGACTTTCTCCAAAAACTCCGACTCTCTTGTGCGATTTTAACTTCTTGAAGTAAGTTGAAAATTTCCAACGTGGTTGAGAATCGTTAGCAGGTTCTTAATCACACTTACAGGTTTTTTGTTCAGATTTGGCCAAAAAGTTTTTTAAGCACTTTTGAGTCGCACAAATTAGCAAAAAACAAAACCCACAAAATGCAATTAAGCAAAAAACACAATTAATTTTTATATGTGTGTGTTTGTATAGTTCTTCCATTGACTTCAAGGGAAGAATTTTTAACATTGATTGTGTGTGTGCTGATTGGCAACACATACACATTATTGCCATGTAAATAAGCGTATATGTATCATGACTATCTTTACATTACAAGGACAAAAGGCATTGCTGCTCATCTTTTATTCTTTTTGTTTTTTGCCTGTTGGATTTATTGGTGTTTTGACAGCCAATTTCCAAAAATCTGTTGTCAACACCGTGTATAATTCCTGTAAGCAATGGTGAAAGAGGTTGCTGATTTTTCAACCTTTTTCACATTTAAGTCTTTATTTCAATTGACATATTTTTTATTGACATCCATTTGGTTGGATGTCATCCTTTTTTCACTGCTCTCTTTAAGAGAGCAGGTACTAGAACTGGGCCTTTTTTTTTTTGTTCGAGTTCATTTATTGGATAGGAATGTGTTTTTGTTCGAATACATGTTTGTATGTATTGATTTCTTTCTCAAGAATTCGATGCTTTGTAAACTGGGGTGGCTAAAAATTTTTCTTGTAAAGAATTTTTAGCCTTTTTTTTACATAAATGTTTTCAGCAAGTGAAACTTCACTTGATGTGAACAATGTCTTTGTAATATTCTACCAGTGTATTTTTTCATGAAATCTACTGGTGTAGATGTCTCTATTGCCTGTTATGTTTTTGAAGCAATTTTTGCCTTGAAAAACGTATATATGAAACTGTGTATTGGTAGTTGTATAGAGACGTATAATTTAACAGTAATTCTTTTCACTGTTAAGTTTTTTATGAATTATTATTATTTGTTAAGTCTGAAGCTTTATTAGGTTTGTTCTTTTAATTGTTTGGAAGGGATCCTAATTTAACCGCTGCTAATTGAGAGCTTTATTCTTAACTTTTGGCTAAAAAAATACTTTTTTATTGAAAAAAAAGTATTATTTAATTATGAATTTGAAGCTAATCTTAGGTTCAAATATTAAGTGCTGCAAAATTAATTCCTTTAATAGGTATCAATTTTGTTTGTGAGTGGAACTGTAGTAGGCAATTACAAGAACAGATTCTATATAAAGATCTGTTTTCATGTTGCACCGGGAAAAAATTAAATTTCACTAGAGTTTTAATTTTAGAGTTTTCAATTTGGATCAAATTCTGTAAAAAGAATTTATTCATTTATGAAACTACCGGTGCTCTTGCTACCATGTAGTGGCAGAGACACCACATATAAAGGCACTTATGTATAATACTTTGTTTAACATCCAAGGGACTATAAAGATATTGTTGTCACACTTCTTTCACGCACCTCTGTTTGCTTGAGTTGTATATAAACGAATGTTGGCAACCTCCTCAGCCTAGTACTCATCTATCTACTTTACTTTGGTAGACAAGTTCCCTGCTCGCCCGCCAGATGCGCAGGAGATTGTGGGCTACGCCCATGGTAGGCATAACCAAGGATGAACCAGTAATATGATAATGGCTTTTTAAATGACGCTTTACCTTTGAAATTTTTATCATGATTAATGAAAAGTGAATTTATTTCACATTTTGTTTGGAGTCGTTTCATTTTATTTTTTCTCTTAATGTATCAACTTAAAAATCTAATAAGAGTTTCTAATTTTTGATTTTTGATGTTTTATGGTCTCTTCAATTTTTAGCTAGGCAACATGCAAAACATATTTTAGTTTGTATATTCTTGTAGCCTGCTGACATATAGTTTAATCCTCATCTAAGGTACAGTAAATCCTACCTGAAACTGACAAACAATTCTTCAAGATCAAGTTGTACATTTGGAGGATAAATAAAGCTACTCACTTTCGCCACCCTTTTAATTAAAGATACAAAAAAAAAGTGATTTTATCAAGGTTTCTTTTCTGAATATTTCGACGTAATTATATTTATTTCCAGTTGCTAGTCCTCCCATATTATCAGTTTTCAGCCTTTCAATTTTTCAAAGTTTTATCTACATGAACAATACTTCATAATTTCTTTTTCAGGGCTCATCTTTATAATATGGTTGGTGCATATTAGGATCAGATTATTCTGTAGAAAATTTTGTCATTGGTGGAGGTAATGATTATTTTTATTCTGTTAAGGAGGATTGCTATAATTGTCGAATAAATTTAAGGTTCGTGTTTCATGGCCTTAAAAACTAGATGCTTGTACGCGTGGTGATTTCGGTTGGTAAGAAGTTGGAAATTTTAAATTTAAAAAGAAAATAGGAGAAATGAATGAAAAAAAAGTACATGTATTAAAAAAAGAATGGAAGAAGTCAATTCTCTTGCGTGGGTAACCCATATTTCGCGTCAAAATATGGGCAAGTTCATTTACTGATCGTTGTGTGTATTGAATTATTTTGTTACAGAGCAACCATCCAAGCGATTGCTGCATATTTGGACGCGTTCCAAAAGATCGCGGATGCTGCCACTAACACAAGAGGTGAGTGTTTCTTGTGATTTTTTTATTTCCTTTTTTTTTTTTTTTTCATTTGAATGCATATTTTTTCTTGGCCCTAATTTAGTAATCGTGTATCGCGAAGAGTAGAAAATTACGAAACTAGGCGTCCGTCAACCCTCATTCGTCTTCCTTTGATATTGTTTTGACCACTTTCTTTTTTTCAGTCCTTTGTGGGTTTAGCTGTCGGTCACAAAATTTACTGAAGAAGTGGCGTGTGCGTTCACACCCGCCTTCGATCTTCCGAAATTCTTGACCCAGTTTTTGGGGTGTCACGGTAAATTATGACCTCAAATGCGACAAAAATCTTTTTCTTCAAGCCATTCTCACAGGCAGGATGTACTCGAAGAACGCCGCTTATAAAGAAGAAGTTCAGATTGTCTATTTTCAGCTATAGAGCTATACGCTGACTCAGTGCGAAGTTGTCCTCGTTTTTCCGAACTTTATAAAAGAATCGAGTTCATGAATTTTTATGAGTGGTGTGGTTCAGGTGCATTGTTTTTTTTTCTCCAAAAAGTTTTTATCGTCGTTTTGTTAGCGAGAGAACTATTTTAATTCCTGGATTGTGCTCGTTTGATCTTCGAATAAGGGAGAAGAGGAACTTGCTTTCGATTCAAGAGCGATTTATCGCGTACACTAGATTAGGAAATCTGCTGGGTAATCTGAAAAATGGAATAAGAACACACCAGAAATTCGAAATTACAAATTGGACAACTAACAGATAACTAGTACAGACTAGAAATACGTTTATAAGTAATATTTTATAATTGACCTATTGACCCTCAACACATAATAATCAACGAAAACACAAATCTGTTGACAATCATCATAATGTTGTTGAAAAACAGTAAAAAATTTTAGAAAAAGGCATGTTAATTTTTTAATAGAAAAAATTAGAAAAAATTAGAAAAAAATGGAGTCTAAAAGTTGAAGACGTGGATTACAAAATAAAAGTAGGAAAATAAGGTTTAAAAAAAACTAGCGCAGCAAGGCTCAATAGAAAAAGTAAGTTTTTGAGAAAAAGAACTATGAATTTTATGGTCACATTAATTGTCTGTAAGTTTATATGCATTAATTGTATGTTAGGATTGCATAAAATGCGTTAGCTGCTGACAAAATATTAGACAATGTAAAATATAAAAGCATTTTATCTAGAAAAAATTAATTATAAATTAAAATGATAAAGTATGGTATATCATCATATAATTCAAAATAAAACCAATGAAATATAATAAAGTTATGAAATAAAAAAAAAAAGAAAACATAAGCATGTGGTTAATTTTTGTAAAAAAAAAAAGTTCATATGAATTAGAAAAAAGAGGGGGAAATAAAGCCTTACCAGAAATACCGTCTGGTTGATCAGCACCAAAATTAGTAGCATGCTACAATAAATTTTGATGAATATTTATTTCAAATTTCATTATATATGGTTCCAAAATTCCGGATTTTATGACAAATATAAAAAAAAAAATAGTGGTACAGGAAGTACCATCCAGCTAAACCACGCCAAATTTAATAGCATACTACAATAAATTATGATAAATAATTGTTCCAAATTTCATGGCTGTTGATGTAAAATTGCGCGGTTTATAGCCAAAATAAAAACAAAAATGGTGTTACCTGAAGAACCGTCTGGCTGATCCACACCAAAATCAATAGGTCTGGTCCTTGGCTCAGTATAAATGTATGTATCAAATTTTGTGATTATCTGATAAAAATTGCGACCTGTACTGTGGGAACATGAAATGAACTTATATCTACCTATCGATCTGTCTATTTATCTATGAATTTGAGTTATTGGTGCCAAAATTTTCCTGAGATCATAAAATGCAAAACATACCCACCCCAAACCCTGGGGCTAATACCGCACCAAGCATAATAAGTAAATTTTCTAACAGAAATATGCTTTAAAAAAGATATTTGTTTTATAGTAGACCATTGAGAATTTTTGGGGCCTTACTACTCCATTGATTTTCTATTAATATTCAAAGCCCATTTCTCAAAAACCAGTAACATACTCAGTAATAATTATTTAATCTTTAGGTCAGTTATTAAATATATTCGAACAAATGTCAGTAAGTACATTTCTTCAATAAATGCCTATTCAGTGAAATGTTACTAGTTTTTGGTTATGACTTATTAATTTCTTAATAATTAATAAGTCATTGTTCACTTTTATTTATTGGGGTAGTGGAACAACAGGAAAACGTTCCCATATTATGTTCGCAATTTTCTTGTATTTTTAATTTCAGTTGTCCTATTTCAGTTTTAGGCAGTTATAATAATGGAGTAGTAATGCCCCAACAATTCTTAATGTTCTATTATAAAACCATTAACATTTTTTTTAACCTCATTTCCCTGCCTTCATTTTGTAATTCACGTCTTCAACTTTTAATTTATAATTTTTTCTATTAAAAGATTAGCCTTTTTTTAAAATTTGGTACTGGTTTTCATCAACATTATGGTGATTGTAAACAGATTTGCATGTTCGTTGATTACTATGTGTTGAGGGTCAATAGGTCAATTATGAAATGTTAAAAATGTATTTCTAGTCTTTACTAGTTGTCTATTAGTTGTCCTATTTGTAATTCCGAATTTCTGGTGTTTTCTTATGCAGTTTGGAATAACAATGATATAAGTATTAAATATTTTTCAGTAACATTTTTCAAATTACTCAGCAGTTTTCCTAGTCTACCGTACTGTTATATTTGAAAGAATAAACAATGATATTCGAAGAAAATTAGTGGTCCTTTGTATGAACTGAATTAATTTAATTTGGAGATTTGAAGATGAGTTGGAAATGTTTTATCGTAGCTTTGGTTTGGCAGTTAAAAGAATAAAACACTTGTGCATCAAATTGTCTCAGAAAAAGCAGGTTTTAGAAAAGCATTTCGTCTGGTAACAAAACTAAGAGAAAAATACTGAATTGATTTTAGAAGCATTTTACCAACTAAAGAAAAAGGAAAACTGCGACGTTACGGAAAAACTGTACGGATAGACGGATAGACGGATAGACGGATAGACGGATAGACAGATAGACGGATAGACGGATGGATAGATGGATAGATGGATAGATAGATATATGGATAGATGGATAGATGGATATATGGATGGATAGACGGATAGACTGATAGACGGATAGACAGATAGACGGATAGACAGATAGATAGATAGACGGATAGACGGATTAGAAGGATGGATTAGACGGACGGATAGATGGATAGATAGATAGATGGATAGTTAGATAGATGGATGGTTAGATAGATGGATATTTAGACAGATGGATAGTTAGATAGGATGATAGTTAGATAGATAGATAGATGGATGGGTAGATAGATGGGTATATGGATAGATGGATAGATGGATGTAGATATAGATATTGATATAGATATAGATAAATATTTAAGTCCATTTCTTGCTCCCTCAGCACAGGTTGCAATTTTCAAACATTTGTTTCTAGCCAAGGACCAGACTTATTGATTTTGGTGAGGATCGATGGGACAGTACTTCTGGTTCATCATTTTTAAGTAGCTTTTGTTTAGAAAATCTGCTTATTTCGCTTGGTGCAGTATTGGCCCCAAGTATTGGTGGTGGTTGTATTTTTCATTTCATGACTTCAGGAAAATTTTGGCACCAATAACTCAAATTCATAAATACATAATGTATATAGATAGATAAAGTCAATTTCTTATTCCCATGGTGCAGTTTGCAATTTTTGTCCGATAATCACAAAATTATTTACGAACATTTTTACTGAGCTAAAGAGCAGACCTATCGATTTTGGTGCAGATCGGCCAGATGGTACTTCCAGTATCATCATTTTTGTTTTTATTCTAGCTATAAACTGTTCAATTTTGCATCAATAGCCACGAAATTCAGAATAAATATTTATTTTAATCTATTGTATTACGCTACTAATTTTTGCGTGAATCGGCCAGATGGTACTTCTAGTACTACTATTTTTGTTTCTACATTAGTCATAAAATACGGAATTTTGAAACCATATGTATGAAATGTGAAATGAATATTCATTATAATTTATTGTAGCATTCTACCAATTTTAGTGTGGATTGACCAGACGATACTTCCAATAAAGCTTTTTTTTCCTCTTTTTTTCTAATTTGCATGAACTTTTCTTTAAAAAAAAATTAATCACTTGTTCATGTTTTCTTTTTTTTTTTATTTCATAACTATTTTATTTCTTTGGTTTTATTTTAAATTATATGATTATGTACCATACTTTACCATTTTAATTAATTTTTCATTTTTTCAAGAAATATTTTAAATTTCACATTGTCTAATATTTTGTCAGCAGCTAATACATTTCATACAATCATAACGTACCATTAACACATATAAACTTAATAGACAATTCATGTAACTGTGGAATACCTTGTAGTGAAGAAGTATTCTCAACAAGAAGGTAGCCAACACGTTCTCTTACTTTGTACTTAAGTATGGAGAAGCCAAAATCTGGGCAAACACTGGCGATTTTGTAGCCAGTTTCAAGAGTTTATATAGGAAGTTTGGCACACTAACACAGACACATATATGTACATACACATGTGTATATGTGTTATAGAAAGTACGTTGTTTCTTATTCATTGTTGTGACAGTTGATAAGAAACAATGTAATACTCATATACAGGTTCATGATATCGTTGAGATCTTTATCTATCGATTTGTCACAGCCCAATCGTTGAATCTTATTTGCTTATATGTGCAAGTAAGAACATACAAACATACAAAGTGTGTATATGGTTTTTAGTGTGTTGTATACTAAGAAGAAACAATGACTTACATGTTTGTGTAGTCCACACAGTAACTTAAAACTGGTAATTCTTCTCCTCAAATATCTACTTTTTCTAGCTAGGCTTGCTGCACTAGAGTTTTTGTTAATTATTCCAAATTTTTAATTTATTGATAACATATTTATTGCAAATAATTTGTTATCTCAACCTTCGAGTATATAAGCATCACTTTTAAGGCCGAATGCAAGAATGATACTTGAGAATCGTCAGTGACTTGAAAAATGTTCGATATTTCTAATGCTCTATCAAGTACCAGTTCTCGGCCAGTGATAAATATATTTTAAAATTCATAAAATGAACGCTCAAGGTGGATGCCGCCTCAACTATTCGAGTGTTATTTTTGCCCATTGAAGTGCGTTGTATTGGGCCGTTCCCGTCGGGTTTATTCCTTTTCAATGCGAAGGGCCAGAGAAATGGTCGTCGCTCGAATAACTGTAGCTCGTCGCCTTTCTTTTTAATAAAATGTTGATTTTTCAGCGAATGTTAAATGCGTGGATGTGTTAGCAATAAAATTGTTTTTTAAATATTGCCTAAATCATAAATCTATGAATAGCATTACCAATAATTGGTCAGTGGTCTCCGGATTGAGCCAATTTCCAATAAATCATGGTCTGTTGACTTTTATGGTGTTGTAAAGACGTGACAGAATACTTTAGATTTCGATGATTGTCATCGGAGCCAGAAAATTACTTGAATAATTATATGTCACTCCGTGTGCGAGTTGTTCTAAACTGGCGTACGTGGTTCTGCATTTTCTATCACGAATGTTGGCTGAAAATTCACGATTTATATAGAATTTTTAATGCTCATTTTGTGAAAAGTTGGAATAGTAATACACATTATATTTATATCGCAAATAGTGATGAGAATAGTACCCAACGAGTCACGTTTTTGCCTTTCCTTTGCCATTCGGAAGTGTCCATTGTACTGGATTTGGAAAGTACATGTGGTTCATGCGAAATAGTCAACTACTGTTATTTTTGCCCGTGAAATGATTGTTCTTCGTAGTACTCCTATAATAAATGAGGGAAAGAAAAATGTTGTAGTGATGAAAATTGGAAACATTTTTGAATGAAACAAGGCGTGAATTGGTGTAGCTGTTTTGAAAAAAGTATGATGATGATTGAAACATATTTAACATAATTTAAGGTTTATTACAGAGAAATAAAAAGTGTCTCCGATGAGTCGAAGATGAAAAGGGTTTTAGGCAAGATAGTATAATTATGTAGTCGTAGTCTTCTTCAATTTTTTCTGCAACTTCAATGGACAAATCGGTATCAAAATAATTTCGTGGAACTTAATTACACATATTTCGATGGTCATGGTTTGATTTTCCTATAATGATATCTGTTGAAATTTTATTTTTGTTAAGATGAAACTGTAGCGCCCCTCCCCTTCTATAAATAAATAAAAATACTATTGTTTGTATTGTCGATACCATCATTAGAACTATTTGAAAGCTGATTCAACTAAATATTTTTTATTGATGTTCAATGGTTTATAATGAGAGCTTGTCAAGTTTTTACTTCATTCTACTCGTAACCGTTGACATTAGCATTTTGTACGTTCAATTTTGACGTTGATCTGATTTTGTAATTACCGAAAAAATACAGAAACCCATTACGAACGTGATAATTTGTTGACAGTGACGTGATTCTTTTTCTTATTCATCATGCGCGACATTAGTGAATTGCGAAAAGTAGATACGAGCCTCCTCATTGTCTGAACATTTGTCACCATTTTCAGATCGCTTTGTTTACGGTTTCACGATTTTGTCGCTTCGTCGATCATTTAAACTAACAACATGAAGAAAAAAAGGAGAAAAGTTTGAAGAAAGTTTGCTCCATAAAATATAGCGTCAAATTAAACTTCCTTTCTGTGGCTTGTATTTTATGTGCATCAGTGGATAAAATGTGTACGTTTTGTGAGAATGAAAACCTACATAGGTATACATTTTATAGTCGTTAGTGCATATGATGAGACGATGTGTGAAAAGAGTTGAATGAAAAATAGAAAAATCTGGTATGCTTCAAAGGAATTTTTGTTAGTGTGCGTTGTGTTTTGTAGGAAAATCTCAGTCCTTTCTTCCACACATACTCACCAAAAAAAAATGAAAAACTAGTTTTTTTTAGAATCAATTAAGAAAATAAAGTAAATAAATCTCATTCGTCTGAAAAAATATAAAAACTTCAATCAGAACCTGTCCACCATGTCCTACGAATGCGAGTGAGAAGATGTTGATCTTCTGTCATTATATTATACCTATTAACTTCATTCGTATAAAATAATAATAATTTATTTTATTGTTATTATTTGAAAAAAAATGAAATTGAATATTTTCTCTCTATCTTAACAACCCTATAACGAGTGTTTCGTTTTATTTTTATGAAAAATAGACGATCTCTAAAATTGCGAAATAATTATTTGTGATACAAATATTCAAAGTAGGTGATTTTGATGTGTACTAATCACACGAGTAGCTATCACCTACTTTGCATGAGTGACACATACTATTTTTTGCAACATGCTCTCCAAAAAAAAATTTCACCGAAAAGTTTTTTTTCGAAAATGTATTTAAACAATACTAAAACGGTAAATTTTCCTTTAATTTGCTGTTTTTTGTTCGTTTATTTTCAAGTAACTGAGGATGAATAAAAACTTTGATGAAATACAGATTCAAGTAAATTGTATCTTCTTTTTAGCAGTACTAACTGCAACTGTCTAGGTAAAATAGTGACTGACGGATTATTAATTGAAAGAGGAGAGGTTTATAGATTCCAAAAACGGGCCAATTTTGTATTATTTAACGTTTTTTTCATTAGTTTATTTTCAATCATCTGATGATAAAATAATTATATTGAAATTTTATAAATTTTATCCTCTTTTCGGCAACATCAACCTCAGCTCTCTATCTTAAATAGAGGCTGAGGAATCATTAAGTGAAATAAGTGAGGCTTGTTTCAAAGCTGAAATGTGTTCAGTTGTAGTGGCAACTTAACGATCAGTTTTTCAAAAAATTCAGAATGTTCAGAAATTTCTTGGATAAGACATGGTGTGCTTAAGCAGCTAAAACAGTGATTTGATCTTCGAGGATATATATATGTATGATAGAAATGACACAAAGGTAATTTTAGTGTCTTACCTATGGATAGCACTGCCAGGACCACCTATACTTCTTTGTAAGAATCTGAGTGTAGAAAAAAATTTTTGCGTGTATTTGTTTGTAAACACTGTTGTACAAAATACCTCACTTTTACTTCAATCCGAAAATCCGATCAGTCGGGTGTATTTGATACACCAACAAAGCAGCATCTATTGTCAAGACACACAACCCCATGGCAAAACTGTGTCCTGTCGTCTCCATGATTTATATATCCTCGAAGGATTTAATAATTTTAGTAAGGCCTTAGCTGCTCATGCGCAAAATTTTACTTTTTATCATTGAGGTAAAATCTCTTACTTCATGTATAGTTACTAAGCACAAAACGTCTGTTTTTGGGATAGGTGTTGCAAAAAAAAAAAAAAAAAACATTTTGAAATACATAACTCCATTCGCCAGATAAGCTGAAAACCATGGCCCTTTTTAAACATCGAAGTTGGAATTCATAATTTATTGACGTCATTCTTTAAACCTACTGCGTAGGTTGATTTAGTAGCTTGAATTTAATTTCATCTTTTTTTTCCTTGTTCTGATACAGCATTAATGCGATAATGCCTGCAGTAATGACATATTTTTTAATCAATTTCAGACTGAGATATTAATATGTAATTGTACTAATTCATTTTACACTCTATGTTTCAGTTCAGATTAATCAAGAATTATTGGATTAACAATCGTTCTTCTTGTCGATGAAACTTTCTTCTAAATAGAATAATAAATAATACAGGGATTTTAATCGTCTCTGACTGTGTATCACGCATAGATAAATAAGTATATATATTTCGTATATAAATTGGAATCTTGTACCTTTTTAATGTTACCCGTTTCATCAGGGGATAGGGACAAGCACCATCACAATAAGGATTTTAAAGCTAGTGTCATTTTCATTTTTTTAAATTTTTGGACTCGTTGGGATTTGAACCGCATCTTCCAATTACATATCCAATACTTAATCACTAGGTCACCAAAATTGATAAAATGGAAGGAAGTAATACAAATATGTATGTTGTTTTCATACCGATATGTATGTTGTTTATATTTTTGTGAAGACATGCAGCAAGTATACTTATTTATCTGTGATTTATCTATACATGCAGCGCTTACTACTGCTGTGATGATGCTTGCAACTAAAAGTAGTGTGGCAACTTCCTACCAGTGGTGACAAGTGTGTTTATGCACATGCTGGTAGGTTGTGTAGCCTGTTGTCCCTACATTACATAGGGCAAACACACTTTTGGTTCACGGGTTCGTAGCTCACCACTACCAATCTAATTTTATTACTGAGCTAGGCTCACACATGCAATGAGGTCTATATGTAGATGTGTGCATGCGCTACCTGCTGTGCTCTACAAATGGTGACCTTGACGTGATGTGAGAGATAGGAACAACACCATCTGTAGGACACGCAAACCAGTTGGTAGTTTGTCACCTCACCACCACCAAAATGTGATGATGCTGTAGGTTGTGCGCCATTGGGTGTTGATGAGGGGGGAATCTACCACGCTCTGGTGCACACACCTACTAACCAGGCGCCTCCGTATTGGCCGTATTACACTCCGCTATACTGGGAGGGAGTGGTGTGGCTGCTCCCACACATTGGCATATAAGGACTTCTCCCTCAATCACCATCACCTGACGCCATGGAAGAGTGAGAATGGTGCCATGTTTTGGGTGGCAGTGAGGTGGGGGAGTTTAGGTATTCAGCAGGTACAGGTTCAAATCCCCATGCCTCCTGAATACTTAAAAGTAGAAAATGAAAGTAAGTGCTAAATGAACACCCCATGGTAGCACTTTTCATTTTTCGCTAGTATCTGGTTCACCGATCTTGCTCGGATGATTAGCTGTTCTCTAAAAAGTGGAAAAACATAATTATTAATTATGATTGAAGATTCAATATTTGACGTTTTCTATCCGTCGTATTTAGGTGTTAATCACAAAATTTGATGATTGGCAGATTGCAGATGTTCGTTCCAGACGAATTTTTCATTGCTTGCTGTCATCAATTACTTACTGCTGTTGGATAGATTGAAATGTTCATATGTTTTTCCTTTTGCCTCGCTTTTTTAATTTTCGTAAGATCATTGGGTATTTTCACTATAAATGAGATTTTTTAATGATTTATATCGTGTGTATTAGCATAAAATTACTGTGAAGGATATAAACTGTGGGTTCAAAAATCAGGCCAAGCAGTATAATATTGAAGAAGAGTTCGTTTTAGTTGTAGATGAATCTACCAATCTTTTATTTATTATTTATCTTTTAAAAAAGCGTTGTATTCGTTTGTAATCATTTATCTATAATACCTTCGCTTGTTCCTTGCTCTAATGTTTATGTTTTGATTGAAATTTTGTCCAAGCCGGTCCAATATCGAAGTATTTGTCATTTATGAATCGGTAAATATTCTTGTGAAAGCATACGCGCATTCACTGATATTGAATGAAGTTGAATTGTGCGTGTTTGCATGACCTGAACCACCTATCTTTGAATCATCAATATGTATTAAGCATTTATGATACTCGTCGTGAAATTATATTGTTTTGGTGTTTGAAGTGACTTTGAAATTTTTAATATTTTGAAATATTTAGCGTATAATATGAACGTTCAAAAATTTATGCAAATATTGTGGAAAGTTTATTGAATTTGATTGGTCGAATAATAAGCATAAACCTGCAGTATTAAAATTCAGTTTTACAGAAATAGCAATCGTGATGTTTCCAGCTTCCTGCGACCCTTTCAATATTCATGCTTATTTTGGAAATTAGTGAGATGCTTTTGTGTATTTTGTGAAAAGAATTTGGCCCATGTGGCTGTTGAACTCAGATTTAACAAATTACCCATGCCGTTTAGGTCGAGTGGCACTAAAAGTCGCCTAACCCATTTCTCATTTATTTTGATTATAATTTTAAAAAGAAAATATAGCTTACCAAAATGTCATGATAAGTTAAGTAATCTGGAGAATACCTTTTGTTGAAAAAATTTGTTTTTGAGAAAAAAATTAAAACTTTATATTGCTTTTGGTGATTCTTTGAATTAAGTGTCTAGAAAACAATATTCGAGATTGTGGAAATGTTTATTTTACCTGTAAATTTTATTGATTGCTTTGATTTTTACTTATTGTTTCTCTTCTTCCCTTTTCCCGATTTCCCAACAAGTGATTCTGTTGCCAAAGAACCAGTCGTGTCGTTCATTCTTAATTGTGTACGAAGTTCTTGAGAAGCCTAGCCGAAAAGAATGATGAAGATCGAGACACGATGATGGTGGTTGTGGCGGTACTAATGATGAAAATCGCTTGGAGAATTAAGTACCTGTCGATCATGTCGAATAATTTTCAGTTGAGAATTAATATTTCGGTAAAAGATATAAGAATTTTGTGCTGCGTATATTATAATTAATTTTTGAAATTCGATACCACCGAGTCGACGTCTGAATTTTTCATATCCTCTTATGTTCCATGCATTTTACCGTAACGGTAACGTAATTCCCTTGGCGCGCACGTAACGTCTTGAATACGTAATGGAAGGTTTTTTACGATAAGCCAATTAACAATCGCTTTGATAGCGATGCGACGCGATGCTCAAAAAATATTGTTTGTAGGTGCAGCGTAAATGATTTTTCGTAGACGAGTGGTTGGTAGTGACTATGAATACCAACCCTGTATATGTATGCCGTCCTTGTCCATTTGGTGTTAGGTGACCATCGCCGTGTATGACTTAATGAAATAACCGTAAAATGAAAGAACTGCGTACAAAAACATTGTTTTTCATGGCGCAGACCAATAGATTTATTGGTGTTGAATTTGTACTGGGCCATGTGGAAGAGGTATCTGTGGTTTGTATGATAGGCACAGAAAATACAGATGGACGTTCAGCTTCTCCAGACTTCAGCTCACACTTTTTTATGATCAACTCGTCGCTCACACACGTTTTTTGAGGAAGTTAAAAAAAAATTAAAAAATAAGATGGAACCGTCGTCGAGGGAAAATTTAAGGTTAATTCAATAAAATCTACGAAATCCTCACGAGATGAAATAAAATGCTGTTGATTGTTCGAGAAAACCGTTTTTGCTCCTCACGTACGTTGTATTAGGGTAAAATTGAGAGGGTTGTTATGAGTTAAGTTTCTCCTTTGGGGAATGTTTGTCTATCTGTAAAAATCCTCTCGGATCTCACTCCTACGGGAGTTCGAGATAGTTTGTTGAAATTTTTTCTCACCCTTTTTCATTTGCTCTCGAAGTCCGCGGTTGTCGTTTCGCATTTGACGAAAAAAGTTTTGTTCGCTCTTTATAAATCAGGACCCTGTACAGTAAGTAATAACAGTAAGTAAAAATGATGATATTGCTTTTTGAAGGCCAATTGACCCATCTGTAATCGATTTATTCGAGTAGGGGTACTGGGATATCGAAAATAATTTTTTTTAATGTGGTACACATTTCTAATTTTAGTATATGGTGGTGTATTCGAAAAAAAAAAAAAACAGGGTGCTTTGATCAATAGCAATCCAGGTGTTTTTTTTTTTAAATTACGGTGTAATCATTATGTAACAGCTATATTGACATCTTCTTCCAATGAGATTGCTATCAAAATTGGTTAATCCGAAAAAATGAAAATTTTGTTACCTTGTTCCTTGATTTAATTTTCAAAATAATTATTTGTGATATAAGTGCAAAAAGTAGGTGTTTGGGACGTGCTCATAAATTCACACTCGTATCAGAGCCCTATTTTACGCGCGCGTAACATTTTTTTTGCAACACACCCTCCCTCCGTAAAAAGGCAAAAATTTGTATTTTTTAAAACAAAATAATTTTAAATAATTTTATTTTTTATTTATTTTTTAAACCAAGAAATATCCGCAATCCTCTCACCCTCTAAACTCTAGAAAAAATGACTAAAAAAATTTATTTTGAACCAAATAATTCAACTTAACTTCTAAGTAAACACAAAATGGAAAGTGAAGGTAGTTGAACTAATTTCACATACTTAGTTGTAGTTGTAGTGGAGGAGTTTACAAATAAGTTTGTTTTACGTCACAAGGACGAATAAAATATATCTGTTGTCACACACCTTAGCTCGCGCCTGGTTGTTAGACAACTGTTAGCGTCGCCTCAGCCCAGTATCTCCAGTCATGTCAAGTCCTCTGCGCATCGCTAGTGCGCACAGGACTCGTGGGTGTAGCCATGACACTGGGGGCGGTGTTACTGGGTGGCCATCAGTGGCCACCTGTGGCCACCTCCGAAGATTCCCCTGAAATCTAGAGTAAAGATTAGACATACATGTTCATATATAAATGTTATTTTATTATACAGACAATAAGAACAACAAATATAATATAAAAACATGAAAAATAGATATTTACAGAAGTTTAAAAAATAAAATAGGAACAATTTTTTATTTTATCTTCTGGCGTTACGGCGTAACGGTATGTGACATGAACGAGACTTTCAACAAAAGTTTGTTTCAATCGCCGGAAGCCGCTGTTGAGAGGATGGAACGAGTTATTGGCCATAGATCACAGATTCTGTAAGGGAATATTATGGAGTTAGCGAGTCGTGTAAACATCAATGATGCTAAGTTAAGTAGTGCACTATGCCACCTATTACCCGTAACCTTTTATAAAGCACATGACAGTAATAGTGGGTGCCAAAAAATTGTAGTTATACCGTTTTTAGGAGTATAATGTTCAATTATGGCGTACCCTAAAGTCAGTAATTTGGCTTGTCAGACCAGTCTATTTTTGTCATAATCACGGGGTCTATCGGCGATACGATAATACGTATCGAGTTTTTCTATATTTCTGTCGTCCAACTCCAACGGAGCTAAGAACTTCAGAGGTCTTGTAGATGTTTGCTTGCTTGAGAATTCTATTTTTACATGACGGATTTAATTGTCACGAGATTTCTCTAAATCAATGATTTTCGCAAGTTTGTAAACGACAGGTTTGGCTATGTAGTCCAAAATGTGTACTATATTGTTTACTTTCGGTACAAATGGTACCGTGTGCCCTGGATTGGAGAGCGCAGTTGGTGGTCTATCTCTTAGGTATAAGAGATATTGTCTCTTCCAAGTTAACCAAAGGTTTGTCAGGTAGTCTTGGTCGAGTTTCCAAATGTCCATAAGCTGTTTTGCTGTAGGAGTTGGATCTTTATTCGATTGATTAATCGGATTGCTTAGGTGGCCTAAATTTGCCCGCATGAAATGTGCGGGTGTTAATGTCAACTGATCAAGCTCATCCGGAGATGGGCATAGTGGTCTTCTGTTGACCATTGTTTGTATATCTTTCAAGCTCGCTTGAAAGGTATGTTTATAAATTGAGTGGTGACTGTGGACTTTATAAAACACCTGTTTTATAATGCCAATCAGTCCTTCATAAACTCCATCATACCATGGTGCTTTAGCTGGGATGAAGTGCCATTTAATGCCTCTTTCATCTAAGCTAGGTTTGATTTTTCGTTCTTCAGTGAACGTTTTCCAGTATTCTGGTAAGTATGTTACAATTAAGTGGAATTGCGCTGCGTTATCGGATAGGATAACTTTGGGTGTGCCTTTGTCAGCGAAAAATGTTAGGAACGCTGTCCAGATGTCCTCAGTTGTCAAGTTTGATACTGAGAGTAGGTTCACTGCTTGGGTGGAAAGGCATGTTAATATCAACAACCAGTTTTTGATTGGTGGTGTAGTTGGCATTGCCAATTGTGCTTTCAATTTTGGCAGGTATTTGTCAAATACCATAAATGGGCCAAAGATGTCCACACCTGTGTAGGTGAATGCATTTATGAAAGGTACCAGACAAAAGTCTGGTAGTGCTGAAAAAGTTGGTTGTTTAAACGGTCTTGTTTCAGCTTTTTTGCACAGTGTGCACGACTTCTTTAGAATTTGAGGTAACACTTTTAGTGACTTTGGTACAAAATAGTGTCTTCTAAAGTCGGCTATAGTAAATTTCGTACCAGAGTGTACATTTTTCAGATGTGTATGCATCAGAATTAATTTTGTTAAGTGAGATTTAGGATGCATCAAGATTGGTGATAACATGTCTCTTGCGTATTTGGTATCGGGTAGATAATTTACTGTACGTAATATCCCAGATAGATCAATCAGGATGTGGAATTTTTCGTACAAGACGTACAGAGGGTGATTTCGTTTTTCTAATACTTCGAGTAATTCTCCGAAGTATTTCTTTTGATCAACTCTGATGAAGCAGAGTAGAGCAAAGTGAAAAGTGAAATCTAACGATGCATAAGGTGAAATTAATCGTTTCCTCCTTATTTGTTGTTTACTAAATTGTTGTACAGCTTCTATACATTGTAAGAATGTACGTACGGGTTTAGATAAAGTATTGAATTTTGTGATATCTATGTTGAACGGAGTGTTCAATGGTGGATGTATGAAACTTTCGAAAGGTATTTCATCTTTTGGAATATAGCATGATTTGGTGATGGTCAAATCAAGTGACTGTCTTTGGTTCGGTGGATCAGCTATCCACTGTTGAGACAGAACCTCAGGTTCTGGTAGTGTGACTTCACATTGATCTGTGTTTGGACCAATGAAGAAGTGTGGGATGGATCTTTTGTTCAAATCAGTTTCTGGTCAAGATTTTTCATCTCAGGATAGCCAATTTGGGGCAAACAACCAAAGTGATTTGGAGAGTTCATGGATAGAGGAACCACATGAGCCAATATCAGCTGGGTTCTCCGTTGATGGGACAGATCGATATTCGACGGGATTTATACTTTTTATTTCGTCGACTCTATTTTTTACAAATTGTGGGTGGACTTTTCTTTCTAATAGCCATGTGAGAACACATTTGCTATCAGACCATAAGAATGTTGGTGCATTCTGTAAACCAAGTGGTTTACGTAGGGAACGTAGTTCACCTGCACCTATGAGTGCTGCAATCAATTCGAGTTTAGGAATTGTGATTGGTCGCATAGGTGTTACGCGTGATTTTCCTGTTACAAATCTTACTGTATGGCAATTTGATTTAGTGTTGCTAAATCTGATATATATTGCCATGGAGTAAGCTACCTGTGATGCATCTACAAATACGTGTAGTTGACAGGTATTCAGGTCATAAGTTCCTAGGTAGAATTGTCTAGGTATGCAGTAGTTGAGGCTGTTGCTGAGATCAGTAATTATCTCAGTAGCTGTTGGTTCGAGATTGTTTGGGATTTTTTGATCCCATTTCAATCCCTTGGACCAGAGTACTTTCATGAATGTTCTTGATGGAACGAATGCTGGTGTAAACCAACCTAAAGGGTCATAGAATGATGATAGTACCCTAAGGAATGTGCGTTTTGTCCATGGAGATGTAAACGGTTTTGGTTTGGGCATGTAAAGTACATCACGGTCCATATCCCAATACAGGCCAAGCACTTTGATGATTGGGTTGCTTAACGCGTGTTCTGGGTTAAAATCTTTTCTTAACTTTTTGCAATTGGTGCCCCATTGGGCGAGTTCCATGGAGATATCGTTGAATAATTTATTCGATTTTATGTATAATTCTTTTGCTTCTTCGTACGTTGGTACGGAAACAATTAAATTATCAACGTAAAATCATTCTAAGAACTTGTCATGGAACTCCATGTCGACCAATTGAAAGTGATGTAATAGCAATGCTGCGAGTAAGAATGGTGCAGTTATGGTTCAGAAAGGAACACGGCAGAATTGAAATGTTACTAAGTTGTTATTGGTCATAGGATTGTTAGGATTTTTAATCCATAGGAAACGTGTGACATCTCTGTCATCTGGGTGCAATCCAATTTGATGAAACGCTTTTTTAATATCAGCGATTATTGCGTAAGGGTTCTTACAAAAACTTACAAGCATTGCTATTAGATCAGCTAACAGTACTTTTCCTTTATGCATGCAGTTATTTAGGGACAAGTTAGACTTTTTGGTTTTGGCCAATCCATCAAAAACTACTCTGAGCGGAGTGCTTTTTGTTGGATCGTAGATACCCTTGTGTGGTAAGTAATGTACCACTTCTGCGGGTCTATCGTTTTCGATAGGTTCAATCATTTCTAAATCGATTAGTGAGATAAAATACTGATCGCATCTTACAAAAAATTCTTGATTTTTCTGCAATTTGGGCAATTGCCTTTCTAATCGTTTGAAGGCTACCTGTCTATTGTTGACTAGGGGTGGGGGGCTGTACGTGTATAGCCACCTGATTTGGTATCTATTGTTCACTAATTTTATATTTTTATAAAATAAGTGCAATGCTTCAGTTTCAGCATCGTCCTCAACTAAGTTCTTGGTTTCGATACCTAATGTATCCAATTTCCAGAACTTTTCTATACTTTCTGGGGATGTGAAGAATGATGGTTCGAATGCGTCACATTTGGTTGGTTTTCCTAAGAATCCTCCTAGCATCTTTCCAAAATCAGTTTCAATTAGGGTTAGAGTTGGTGACAAGTGTTTAATGTGCTTTATAAATGACCACATATAATTATTACCGACTAATAAGTGTATCGTAGATTCTCGGTCCAAGCCTGAAAAGTCGATATTTGAATATCGTGGGTAACGGTTTTCAAATTCATCAAAATCAAATTTGGAAAGGTTATTTGCGATGTGTATTACCGTATTGGCTTCCATTTGAACCTTAGTTCCATCGCGTTTGAATAGTTTAAATTTTACAATTTGGGTGCAAATTTGTTTTGACATTTGTCCAGCTAGGCCCCGAAATTTGATTGTTACAGCGAACTCAGAAAAGTTTTGTCTGAGGTGTTCATAGGCATATGTGTAAAACATATAGCTATGTTTGCTTCACCATTAATTTTCACTGGTTTTTGTGCGTTTGGAGCGAGAATGTACAATGAAAAACAATAAGAAATGAGCATCAATATCTTTAGTAGTAAAAAATGATAAACACTCACTTAACACTGGAACTCTGGCCACAGAACTCTGGTTCTCATCCTCTCAGTGTTGCTTCGCAACGATATTAGTGGTGTCTCCTCTTGAAACTGCTGTCGTCTGTAATGTTACAGGTAATTTAGGATCTGCGACAGGTATTTCTGTTTGTTTATTATCAAACAAGTTACATGGTGGTAGATATTGCTTACAATCACGGAGCACCTCTATCCAGACCATAACTTTGCCCTCCGTGATTGGATAATCTGTCACCGGCAAAGGTTGGAATGGTGCTCTGTGCTCCCGCACCAGAACCATCTGCAATTTGATGGTGGCAACGCTTTGCAGTACTGCATACTGGGGTGCGATTGTGTGCAGTGTGTACACAATCGATATCGCTGGTAATGCGCATGTTGAGAGTCCAATGTGTTTTTCTTACAGCAGAGGTGAGTGTGATGCTCACCTTTGCAGAAGATACACGGTGTGTTGGGTTTCTCTGGCGTGCGTACCGTCGATGCCAGGATGCGTCTGCCAGATGGTAGTTGCACCCATACGATTCCGTCCTCATCTGTATTAGATAAATTTGAATTAGTATCCCTATTGTTTTTACGATTCGAACATTGGGCTGGTCGTTTGCGAGGATTGGATTTATTCTGTCCTCTTTCGTTCAGTTTCTTTTCTGTAGAAATAATTGCGAAATTTCTCCTGCCGTTAGGTTGAGAAGGATTTCTATTTTGCGAGGCTGGATTAGGTTTATCGACCTTTTTTGGTACAGAAGTACAAATAGGCTCCAATAACTCCCTAATTTTAATAAACGATCTAACTGCTCCGAACAAATGTTTAACATTGCGTTTGCTACTTTTTAAAGTGTTTTGGTAAGATCGAGGTGGGAATTTTTTAACTACTATATTAAATAATTGCTCCTCATCGATTACTTTAGCAAGTTAACGATATCTATCTACCATAATTGTGAGGGTGTCTAACGTGTCTAAGATTGATGTTGTATCGTTAGTGGTTGTTGAGTATGCAGTTATTTTTAACCACATTTCAGCTCAAATCTTGGATTCGTCCCCATACCTACTATCTAAAAATTTTAGGTGTTGGATGTAGCCAACGTTATCTGGGAGAAATGATTAATTTTTTCTACCAAGAATTTTGGTAGGGCCCTTTGCAGTAGGTTAATTTTTTGATTAAATCCGTTAATAAACCCAGAATAGCCTAGAATATCACCATCCCACTTTTCTAAGTAAAATTTAGGAGGTTTGAGATTTGCAAACCCAGCATCAACTTGATCTTTTGGATCATGTTCCCAGCATTTCGAAATGTAATTTTTGGAAGGTGGTTTTTCGATGGTGTTTTGGTCCATCGCTACTGCTAAGGGTGTATTATTTTCTACCGAGTTTTGCGGTAGCTCACAACACGACGTGTCCGATGTTTGGGAATGAATTTGAGATAAAGAGGGTTGGTTGGAACAGAGCCTTTTTGGGTTTGGTTCTCCCTCATTAATTTCAGGGGATGCTACGTTTTCAGTTGAAAGTGAATTTTCATTACCTGTTACCATTCCGGGATGTCCACGTTCACCCCTTGCTGGGGTCTGTTGTTCTGGAACTGGTGGTGGTTGTGGCAAACGTTCGCATTTGGTAGCTTTTTTCGCATGGGGTAGGTACTGGTGGAAAAATTCTGCCGCTTGGATGCCAAGATCTTCATGGACTATGGCAGAAAGGTTGCAAACTTTTTTCTGCGAGGCGGTCAACGCTTTTTGAGCCTTGGCCTCCTTACGCAGAGTGTCCCCAAGCTCTCTGGCCAGTTCCAGAGCTCTGGCATCTCAGCGTGCCTGTTCCTCCCAACAACGCTGCTCGTGAGCGTTTTCGCGTACCTCAGGTACGGGTACTGGGTCCTGTGCCAGTTGTTGCTGTGCCTTTGTTTTGATTGTTGATTGCAGCACCAACAATTTTTGTTTCACTTGATGGGCCCTGCGCAAGTCTTGTCTTGCGAGGCCTCTCGGCACATACTCGAGGTCCTTTAGTGTGGCCTCAATTGCTGCGTCCTCTTTCGCCAGCATGTTAATTTTGTACGCGCGTACGTTGGGCCCCTCTAATTTTCTTTCGAGGGTTTGGGCGTACTCTTCAGCGTCTTCCAATATCGCGATGAATTGTTGACGCTCATCCTCGCAGTTGGTTGTGTCGCTCGTGGGATACGTGGACGCGTGGCTACATGGCTGCACATCCATAGGTGCGGGTTGGACTGTGCATCCTGGCGACGGCTGCGTGTTTGGCAGTATTGCCGCTGCTCTGCGCAGCTCCTCTTCTTCATCGACCTCCTTGGCCCAGTGTGGTAGTGGGGCCAGGGTTGCGTCCTTCTGACGCGATGTGGAGGCTTTGGTTGATTCCTCTTCCTCCATCAACAATGCTTCGGGGTCGAGGAGGACGTCGATGTCGTCGCCACTCGACGTGCATTTTTATGATTATTCATGTTCCAAGAACACTATAAAAGAAGAGGGGAAAGAAATTATTTTTCTCTTTTTCACTATAGGTATTAGGCCTGTCGATCAAAAAGGGAGATAAGGTTCAATAAAAAAGATTTTTGCATTCGTACTATTAACCTACATTCGAACGAAGGTCAATAATATGGTTTGTGTATTGGTATGGTTCATTTTTATAAACGCGCACCGTATTTTTGTATAGAGGAAAGACGTAACTGGTGTTGCGAATTTTTACCATGTGTCATGCACTTTGATTTTTATGCAGAAGGAAGATCGTAAATTGCTTTTTACGCAAGTTTATAGATTTTTGGAATTTGTTTTTTCAGAATTTTTCAAAGTCTTTTTGACGAGTGAAAAATCGGGCGTGACCCTTAGGCGAAAAGGTCTTTTCAATTTTTATATGTGATAAAAAAATTTTTTCCAACTCTTATCAAGACGTGAAAAAATTGGGCATGACCTGTGGGCGAAAAGGTTATTTTCAAGTTTGGCAAAAAGAGTTTGGTTTTCGATAATAATTTTTTCAAGTCTTTTTGGAGAAATGAAAAATCAGGCATGACCCGTGGGCGAGAACATCATTTTTGATTTTCAAGAAAAAGGATAATGTTTTTTGAAATCAGTCTAGTTTTCAGGGTCTTGCCTCAAAAAAAATTTTGGTGTTACTAGGGCGACAGACTGTTTTCAATTTGTAACTAAATTACGCACAAATAACATCTTAGATATGCTCTAAGATCGATATGCGATCTTAGGCTATTAGAGAATGGCGGACTGATTATTGAGTTTATAATAAATTATAATAATAATGCACAATAGGAAAAAATTATTTGAAGTCCGAATAACTAAAATTTAGTCTCGTAACAATCTGTTACAAATGCATATTCCCAATATGGCGACGCTTTAGAAAATTTACTAAAGATTACAATAATGCGTAAATGTACTTACAGTTTTCCTGTTATTAAATGGCTGCACCTTGCAGAAACTTTGCCGCTACCCTCCGGGGGGGAATGTTAAATAAAATTGCATAAATAATTACGAAAATATACGGTAAATAACTCATTAAAAACGTGATATTATGCAATTAATTCTGGAGCGCACTTTGAACTTGATTCAAATCAGACAACAAGTGAAGATCATCCACTATCTATTCGTACATCAGGGGTACGTCGTGTTGAACACGTTGTTGTCGGGGTGGGATAGCACATGCGTGGGGTTTTTTTTCCACTGTCGCTGCTGTTGCAGCGGACTGCACAAACTTTGTTTGTGTGTGTTTTTTACGTAAGGGTTACAATTTTTTTGTGCGTATGTGTGTGTGTTCACACAAAAACTCATACAATTGTTCAATCGTCCAGCGGCTGGTGAAAGCCGATTGAATGAACCAAGTCTTCTGAACAATCGTCGTAGTTTTGAGGAATTTCGATCGGTTTTTTATGTTATTTGTGTCTTTATTAAAAATCGTTTTTTCAAACGTATGAGTTTGAGAGAGATGGGACTATTCCTAGATTTTTTTCTGTCTCTCTCACATTGTTCATATTTGAAGGACAAAGACACAAATGCGCTATCATTTATCAATCTTTCTGTATTTTCTACAGCCTAAATATTTCAAAGACGAATTTGTAGATTCGATGTATTTTATTGACACAAATAATATACGTAATATTTAATGCCGGGGGCGGTGGAAAAATAATTATGAATTATTTTTTCATCGGCTATCTAACAGCAGTAATTACGAGAGACATTTTTAGGCTAATTAACAATTAGAAAATGTTGACTATACTTAGTATAGGGAATTAAAATGAATTAAGTTTCAGACTCCAATAAGTTGTAGTACTTAAGTCTGAGTGTAACTGTCAGGCTAATTCTTATTGAGACTGGTAATTGCGTATGATGTATGGGTGAGAGTTGTTTATTAGTGGAAGCGTATTATTTCAGTTCAAGTCAAACCGTATGTCGGGCCGCAAAAAATTAATATTTCCATTTTTTGCGATCGGATACGAAATTAATTTTCGATTTCCGAAAAGAGATTTCGATGTTCGAAATTAAATTTCGAGTTGCGAAATTAAATTTCGATTTGCGAAATCAAATTTCGATGAAAACGAATTATTAAAATTCGACGTCCAGTGAAAAACATTGTGCTCCTGCTACCATGTAGTGGAGGAGTTTACAAATAAGTTCGTTTTACGTCACAAGGACAAATAAAATATATCTGTTGTCACACCTTAGCTCGCGCCTGGTTGTTAGACAACTGTTAGCGTCGCCTCAGCCCAGTATCTCCAGTCATGTCGAGTCCTCTGCGCATCGCTAGTGCGCACAGGACTCGTGGGTGTAGCCATGACAGTAGTAATGTAAGGACTAAATCTTCAGCTTTCAAAATCCTATCTATATGGTGAAACGGGGCTGGAAATACAATAATTTTCAAAATTTAATGTGATGAAAAATCTGCATTTCCAAAATCATCAGATGTTGTCCAAGGTTGCCCTTCAAATATTATGTTTATCTCATGAGTATGTAACACCATACATGGAACAAATGAAGTATTACCCAGCTCTGTTAAAACAAGTACAAAAATCTGAAAATAACTTGAACATCCATTTTTGCTTTTATGTAATCCATCCAGATCAGACAAAATCCATTTCTAAAATTTTTCCATACCATTAGAAACAGTAATTAATGTAGAACATATGTACAGATTGGATTTAGGATAAAGGTTTTTCTAGACCCAGAATTTCAACTGGATCATTATAGTTTGAAGTCCAAAAATTGTAAAACTGTGCAAGACTTCATTATCAATATTATCCATACTGGAAATTATAATGTCTTTTACCACAAATCAAAATAAAACTTCACCCTTAAATACTGAATGGAGATGATATAGTTTGAGAGATACTTATTACATTTATTGAAATTTATTCCACATAATTAGAAATATTTATATAATTAGAGAATATCATGTTGTAAAAACTTTTCAATTTGGTGAAATGGATCTGGAAATAACAAACTTTTAAAATTCTAAGATATGTGAATTACAGGACCATATCAGGAGTTACAAAGTTACTTTCAGCAGAATTTTCAGTCTTCAATCTTCATATTACATACTGCGTGGAACTATTACGAAAAAACTATCACAACAGTATTCAAATTAAAAACTAGAATCATGAAAAATCTAATTTCTTCATTTTTTCATCAGAATAAAATTATTCTTATAGGTGAGAAAGAAAAAAGAAACATTAACTTTGTTCTACACCATCATATATAGGACCTGTTAAATGAAGAGAAACTAATAATATTATTTGGATTCAGGAAATTTTGGTTCCAGAAATGCCCTGTTTGAAAAATCCATATAACAAGGGAAAATTAAACCAGGACTAGCAATTTGTTCCATAGAAACTGTAAAACAGTGTGAGACTTCATTATAATTATTTATCAAACTGAAAATAATTCTGAAATATCTACATATATCCCTGAATGCAGTTTCATGAACATGCATGTATGGGCATGATTACAGAATTTTTCCTGTTATATGGTTGGAACGTATCCAATTTGGTTATCACCCAGTATTATAAAACAAGTAAATCACAAATGTATTGCAAAATAAAATCAAGAAAAACTAGTCTATTGCTAAAAATCAATGCCAAATTTCACACCTGAATTGTAAATGAAAATACTAGTCTAGTGGAGATTCTCATTACATTTGCATAATTAGTTTCACATAATTTGTCAGATAATTATAATGGGAAAATTAAGATCTTCCATAATCTTCTCAGTCAGGAGAAATGTATCTGGAAATTAAAAATTACAAAAAATGAAACTTTTCTTAAATCCAGTTCTTTGAAAGTTCTTACTAAGTTTTTCATTTCAAGCCCAAGAACATTTGTATTCTACTGTGATTACTGTCTACTATGGTATGGAATAAAGTTTAGAATTGGATTTTGTTCAATCTGGACAAATTACATAAACGTTTCATCATATATATGGGATTTTAAAGGGAGAAGATTTAGTTGTTATATTAGTACAACTAAGTTTGTGAAATGAATTCATCTATCTTCACTTGTCATTTTGTGGCTACTTAGAGGTTAATAAAATTTTACTGTAGAAAAAACAAAAAACTGAGAAAGTAGTTGAATGGTATAAAAAATTTATGGAGCTGTGTGAGAAAGTCAACTTAAAATTTCACATGAGCCTATATCAATATTTTTTCGGGTTTATTGAAATTTGCTGCTTTTTGGTAACTAAGGGGTATTAAAAAATATATTTTTCGATGAGGTGTTGCAAAAATACTGACTTATTCCAAGTGGAGAGAACTCTAACGCAGCAGCAGCTCCATTAGAAAAATTAGGTTTTTGAAAAATGTAAAATTAAGTAGTCACTAAAACGTTATTGATGAATCGTAATAAATATTTGTTCCAAAATTACGTTTCTATTTGTTCAAAATTAGGAAATTTATAGGCTAAGTAAAAACGAAAGTAGTGTTAACCCAAGGTACTGTGCAACCAATCCGCACCAAAATTTCTTACAAGTTTAATATTTGTTACAAATTTTGTAGCTATTGATCGAAAAATACTGAAAGTACCATTTGGTGAATCTGTAACAAAATTAATAGGTCAAGTCCTTGGCTTAGTACTAATGTTTGTTCCAAATTTTGTGATTACCCGATACATATATATATATAAATTTGAGTTATTAGTGCCAAAATTTTTCTCGAGTTATGAAATGGAAAATGTATGTGCCCCTACCCCTAGATTGTTCCATGACACCAAGATTAATAAGTAGATTTCAATATAAAACCTATTTAAAAATTCACTTTTTAAAAGAAAGTAGAAATCCGTGTAGACTGCCTTTTGTATCTGGTTGGGTACGTACATATGTTTTTGTAGGTACATTTTCTACATTCTTGATATTTCCTGTGAAACAGGAGACATATTAGTGTTGATTGTAATATTATATCTGGTATCCAATCAGCTGCTAGGACTGTAGCAATCCAAAATTTTTGTGTGTGTTAATTTCAAAATTTTTCATTAACTATGAAAATTGATGGTAAATCATCGAGTGAATTTGATTATGTATTAGGATATCAGTTCTTCTTTTATGTGATTTTTGTTTGTTTGTAACAATATTATCGTATTGTTCATAATACTTCCTTAATTTGTATTTTTATTATCATCTTCATCGTTACTTTCAATTTATTTTCTCTTATTATTCCACTTATAAATACTGATGTTCAAACAAGTCAAGACTTTCCTGGTGACATCATCTTTGTACATAAACAGTTACTTTGTTTACACAAGTTCTATGAACTCATTTCTTGTTTATACTATTTTTGCAATCTTGCATTTATACTAATTTCCACTAAATTTTTTGTGAACACCTACTTTATTCATATTCTTACAAGACTATTTATCATACTTCTAGTACATATATTTCTATTAACCAATAAGATTGAATCCCTTCTTCAACACTTTTTAAATTCGCTCAAACCTCCTCATTACACTAATAATCTAAATACTATATAATCTCATGTTTTGTACTTCTACATTAATTCTTTTAATTCTTTTTACAATCACTTTTAATCTGTCTTGATTCTTAATGTTGTTACTGCTTATTACTTATATTTTCTTCCATGTTTTATAAATTTACTGTTTAATACACTCTTTTATCAACTTGTGTATTTTAAATGTTCTGTTAGGATATGTAACTATCACAGTCTTGCTTGTTAAAAAGTATACAATGATAAATTTTATAAATTGTCGGTGAATTTCAAATTTTTTTGGGTCTAATTATTTGATTGTAATTTCGTGTTTTGTGTTTATCTACTAAATATTTCTACTAAATTCATGTTTATTCGAGTTTGAATTATTGAAGTTACAACATAGAATGAGGGAAATTTATTCCTCTAACCTTCAAAAGGAAAAAACACTCTAGCGCAGTAATACTTCGCTGGAAAACCTAGTTGCCTGTTTTCATGTGCAATATTAAAAAAATGAAAAATAAAATCTAAATTAATGCACTGTTCAAAAGACGCTCGTTAATAAGAAAATGATACTTCAGGTAACACAGTTGACTTGATTTTCTCCAGTTGTTTTTTTTTTCTTTTACATTTTTTTCTGTAACTACTTGAACAATACTACCTTGTGTGAAAATTTCAACCCCATTCCTCTCGTAGTTTTCAAAAACCGTGAACACAAAATTTTCTCAAGGAATTTTTTCCTTTTCAGTTTTTTTGACAAACTAATGAACTAATTATTTTCAAATTTCAATTGACTTGTTATGCAAAATAACGATGTATCGTTAACATTTCAGCCTGATCCCTGTTGCACTTTTCTCAAAACCGTGAACCACAACTTTAGTTGATACATTTACATATATATACGCAAGTAATTATATATATATATATATATATTTAAAAAATTAGGTCAAAATGGGAATGAAGGACTGCGAACTCGGATTCGAACTGGTATCCTACATATTCACGCTGTAGCTGGCGAATATATTTCATATATGGACAAAATGCAGCGGTTGCCAAAGAGAAAATGGTATTATTAGTTTTCTTTTGTCATAAAACGGAGAATTTTCATCACCCCCACCACTAACCACCCCTAACCTCCTATGAGGTCAGTTTTAATGCCCCATTTGCAAGCAAACTGTGTAAAAATCCAAAAAGCTCTTTCCAAACAAATTACGTAACTCTTACATTTTATATTCTCTCCACGCACTGTAATTTTCCACAACTAACCACCAAATTAATTTTCAAGAATTTTCCGTATTGTGAAGCTGCAATCGGGATTTGATTTAGTTACGAAAAATCGTGTGCTGATTCGTTTTCATCATTTCAAAAGAGACCTTGTGCGTTTCAGATTATAGTCGAGCATTCGTCTCAAAATTTTCGACTGAATCGCAAAATGAAAATCTTTTCTGTGCTTTCAAATGACAGCTCAGCAGGAAGGAAAAATTACTATAAAATCTTTTGAACCAAAAAATAATGTCAACGTTGTGCCTATCGTGACAAGTGAAAAAAAAAACTTTCGTTCGAACTAAATCCGAAATATTTCAACGAAAGTCGTATTATAGGATTAAATAATGTTGAATGAAAACAAAATGGATTCAAGGAGAGCGAAAAGAAGTAGCGTGTGCTACTTTCATCAAGTTATTATTCCAGCTAAAGTCAATAAAAAATAAATAAGTTTGATGATAGGCTGAAGCGGGAAAAAATTCAGAATAAAAGTACTGAACAAAGATTGAAGAGAGGTTGTAAAATGTGTCGTGTTTTATTATCGTAGTGAATAGTGGATAACAAATTTTTCTGTATATTCAAACGGAATTTTACTCTCTGCTTCTGACGGATGCTTTGTTCACAGTTTGTAGTGTTTTACTTTGTACCAAAAAATCTAATGTAAGAATCTAGTATAAGAATGTTGTGTAAAGGTATGAGTGTGATGTATTTACTTTGTTGGTTTACTTCGTTTCTGCTCATGGGCAAAGGCAGATTTTGTTGATGGAACCTAGCTGGCTTACACCTCTCAAAAATGAAATTAGTCCATCCACTCCGCCCCCAAATAAAAGAGTTTCTAAATATCTCAATCTAGCAGTCACACTGGATACTGGATGAAAATACCAGTGTTGTGGAATTTCTCATTACATTCAAATAATTTGTTTCATATAATTAGTCAAATAAGTATAAGGGGAAAATTAGGATCTTCATAATCTTCTCAATCAGATGAAATGTATCTGAAATTAGGTAATACTTCGTTTCATGTACAGTATTACATACCCATGAGGTAAACATAATGTTCAAAGGACAACGAAAACAATTTCTGATAATTCTGAAAATGCTGGTTCTTAATCACATCAAATTTCGAAAATTTGTGTATTTCTGGGCTCGTTTCATCTTATGGATTGGATTTTATAAGTGAAATCTTTTTCAAATCAAACATCGAAATTCGAGACTTAGCTTTCTAAACTATTCAACGAAACTCTAACAATGCTCATGAGAATTAATTGGTCCAGTATTTTTCCGTATTGATTGATACAGCAAAACATTTTTAACGAAGTGTTCGCGCAGAAATTAAAATAATAATAGGCTTATAGTAGTTCAAAAAAATTGTTCATGCCACATATAGTCACGCTAATGATTCGCTTTGTAGGGAAATGAAATATACGTGGAAAAAGTACTATAGTAAAATCATTCGTTAATTTGCGCATGTGTGGAGGAAAGTGTTTGTAGTACAACGGCTCAAAACTCATTTTTCGAAAAACTTTATGTGAATAAAAAATCGAAAAGGAAAATGCATTCGTTAATTTCTTCATATTAGCACTATATGTGCGAGAAAGGATTTATATTATGGCGGGACTCATACTCATTTTCCAAGTGATTTTATACGTATTTGGATGTTCCGACGTAACTGAAAACATTATTCAAGCTAACCTCCGCGATAATTTTTTTTAATTTTTGAAATAATATTGTATAACGTCTTATTTGACATGTATAAAATGGTTTCGTCCTTGTATTTTGGCTCGCGGAAAACTGTTTTTTTTTAAATTTTTCTATATTACGTTCTTTATACCAGTTCATGACTTATATAATTTTTTCTCTTTGTATTATTAATCTATTATTCCGTAATATGAGCCTTAAAATTTCATTCGCAGTAATCCTCACTATTCAGTTATACTCAGTCGAAAATGATTTGATTATATACAATGGTATTATTTGAACCTCTCCTGACTGCGAGTTCGTCTTTTTGTGCATCTATATTTTGAAGTACCTCCATCTCGACTTCATCAGACATTCAAATGGTGACTTTTAAGCATCAAATCAAAGTATGTAAATAAATAAAAAGTTAGTTTTGTTTCCAATTTTTCTTAATTTCAGAAAAATTGTCCATCGGTACCAATTTTTAACAGATTTTGCCTTTCACTGAAATTTTTTCTTCACTTTTTTATTCGGGTGTTGACTTTGTCTTTTGTTTTTAAATGGGTCATTTGATAATTCGTCCGCTGATTTGTTAAATCTATCGCATCTAATGACAGTATGTCATGACATGAACATTTTTGTATTCAAGTTAGTTTTATTTGTTCTCGAACCATTCCCTGAGTTTCTCTGAGTAAATAAGAAAATTAAGAGTTAAATATCATTTTGTCGTTTTTTGAGGTATAAAAAAAACGATTATATTGTGTACCGGCTTTTGTGGGTAGATCGCGAAAACGATTTGTTAAATTACCATTGCGTAATTTACACTTTGGGTAAATTTAAGTATGTTTTGTTCTTAGCCTTGAGACGACAAAGCTATTGATTATTGTCGGCCAAATAAATGAGGAAAAAAATGAAGAAATATTTTTTTATTCAAGTTGAAACATTTTTAGTTGTGCACTGTACATGTATGCACGCTTTGTGGATTAGAACCCATTGATTTTCTTCAGGAAAAACGGTCATAACTCGAAGAGGCTCATAAAACATATTCGATGAAAAATCAGAAATATTCAAAATGATTTCTTTCTGATTTTTTCTCAAGGTTTCGCAAAAATATTTGTTTTATCCACTTTTTTGACGCTTGACGTTTCGGATGTTTCTTGAAAAAAATTATAAATTAGTATTATGTTATGCTCGATGTCAATCGGCGAGAACCTTCTTACTTATTTTTCATCAGTTGTACTCGTATTTGGGTTGTAATACGCGTATTATTGATAACTCGCATATTTGTGCACTTTTTATCAAAAAAAGAAGCTCTTGGATGAGTGACAAAATCTGCCTCAATATTTCGGTGTTATTCATGTAGCAGCAATGACTGACAAAAAAAGGGAAAATATGTCCGTAGAAAAAGTTTATCGAATATTAAGGGAAAATTTTCAAGTTGAATATTATTCTTTGGTATCGTGAATTGCTTTTTGAACTCCCCTGCTTATTAATCCTTGCTTGCTGCTTGTGGTAACTTCTCATTCAATTTTTAGGTAAAAATTAATCAAAAATTTTGGGCTTACAATTAATGAAGAGACAATAATAAATGTGGGGACCATGTCCTCCCTTCTTTCGGGGCTCGGCCCCAGTCGACAGACCGCGGACTTGGTCCATCACCAAGTCCGCATAATAAAGTCTACGGACGTAAAACAAATTAGGCGCTCGTAGCACTTAGGCTAAACAGACGAAATTCGTTCTCTGTTTAACCGACGTGTTACGAACGTAGCCTAGCGCGAACGTGCATACGAATATGCACGTGCCGCAGTCTAGGCTAAACACGAAACGCGCGCCTATCTCCCGATACTCGCGGATGACGTGCGTGTTTAGCCTAGCTTATACACCGGCGATATCTTTCGTCAGTCGCCGGTTCAGGAAAGTATAAAAGGTTGGCTGCCTTACCAAATTGGTAACATCCGAACACGCAAGTCCGAATCCATTCGCCTGTGGGTTTTAGAGGTGAACCCACAGCCTGGTGACCCCGACGTGATCTCTTATGTTGGGAATTTTTTTAGGAAGCAGGCGTGAAAATGCTATCTGGCAGAATACCGCTGGCCTGCTAGTGCGAGCAATCGCGCTTGTCTAGCGGAAATCTTCGCTGGACTCTTCACTTGGAGACTGACTGTGGGAAATCGACCCCCCTTTCCAAAATAAACGTTGTCCACTTGGAAGGGTAACGGAACACGCCTAAAAATAAGGAAACGTCTCACCAATTGTGGTAACCCACGATTTGTACATCTAGGATCCTCTAACGAGTTGAATCTATTCGCAATGGTAGATGAAAATGTTGTTGAAACTGCTGATCAGCCAGCTCAAAATATAGCTAGGCAAGCAGCTTTTCGAACCATCGCTTCCAAAGAAGCTGAAAATCAAGAAAAACTAATTCAAGATCTCATTAAAGCTAGTGTAGAAGAAGCCTTGGACAAACAACAGAAATTGTTTGGCAACCTCCAAAATAAGAAAAGGAGAGTTGAACTTCCTACGTTCTTACCCAAAGACGTAGAAACATGGCTCATGCAACTGACAGGCTGCTTCAGGGTTGAGCAAATTCCCCGTGAAGAACGCTACCAGCAACTTTGCGGTAGTATGCCAGCCGAAATAATTCGGGCCTGCCCAGACATAATGGACTGTCTGGAAGATGAGGAAGACCCGTACGAATGGTTCATTCAGAAAATAAGAAGAACCTTTGGTACCACTCAACGCCAGGAAATAAGGCAATTATTGAGTGGGATGTCAATTGGAGACGACAAACCAACCGTTTTTATGACGAAACTGGTTAAAAAAGGTGATAACCATGTCTCTCCAATGGTAATTGCAGATAGATTCTGTGAGCAGCTACCAGCTTCGGTGGTACAATCGCTGGGTGCTCTAAATCTGACCAATGCAAGGACCGATGACGACCTTCTAGCACTAGCCAAAGCTGCAGAAACTGCAATGGAGTATACAGGGAAACCTGCCATCCAAGCAACAGCAGCTCCAGCAGACGAACTGAGTAAGCTCCGAGCCGAAATAGCTGAGTTAAAAATGGAAACTCGCAAGGCTAGAGACTATACATCTGCTAGGAGTAACTTCAACAACAGATCCAAGAGCCGGGGACGTAACCCCAATAGAAATAAAAGCTATAATAACAGGCAGTCACGCTCTCGAGGACGGAGAGATGATAAAAATAGGAGTCCAACACCTCCGAGGAGATCCAAATCTCCCAAGAAACTAGATTCAAACTGGTCAGCAGCTCTTTGCTTCTACCACAATAGATATGGAGAAAAAGCAAAGGCTTGCAACACCCGCTGTAAACGATGGGCGGAGAGAATGGTCCAAGACGCGCAGGAGAAGAAAACTCTCCTCGCAGAGATCGAAAAGAGAGAACAGACTAGTAAGTCAAACTAGACCGAGGGGTCATATCGGTGGCTACCGATCCCTCGCCCAAATTCTCTCGCCGCCTACTCATTACGGACAGGACAAAAAAAAGGAAATTCCTCATAGATTCTGGTGCTGATCTCAGCATTTTACCAGCTAAAAATAAACATAAGAAATTTTCTCCGAAATCCAAACTAAATGCAGTTGACGAACATACATTCGCTGCATATGGCAAAAAACATTGCAAAATAGACATTGGTCTCCATAGGGACATGTCATGGGATTTCACAATAGCTGATATATCACAACCAATACTTGGAGCAGATTTTCTTGCTCACTATGAGTTGGTAGTCGATTTAAAAAATAAACGTTTAATCGACTTAACCACTGGCAAATATGTGGAAGGTATAACAAAAAATTACAAATTACTAGATACTTCCATTGGAAGTTGTGCAACTGTAGATAAAAATTTCCTAAAAATACTGAATGAATATCCAGGTATTTTATTACCATCAATAAGGAAACATCCGACATACAAACATGATACAGTGCACGTAATAGAAACAAGGGGTCAGCCTTGCTCAGCAAGGGCACGTAGATTGCCACCCGACAAACTTGCTGAAGCCAAAAAGCAATTTTCTAAAATGATAGAAGAAGGTATTTGTCGACCTTCTAACAGCTCATGGTCTACACCAATACATATGACCAAAAAGGCTAATGGAACATGGAGAATCGTCGGGGACTATAGAGCCCTGAACGCTAAAACCATTCCAGACAAATACCCCGTACCCAATATAATGGATTTCAATAACAATATGAAAGGTAAAACAATGTTTACTAAAATAGACATTAATTGGGGCTTCCACCACATACCAATGGCCGAAAAAGATATCTGCAAGACAGCACTCATCACTCCATTTGGCTTATTCGAATACTTGCGAATGCCATTTGGACTTAGAAATGCTGCTCAAACTTTCCAACGTTTTATGAATCAGCTATTGAGGGACTTACCATTCGCATATGCTTATCTAGACGACATATGCATATGCTCAGAAGGTGGAATTGATGAACACGAGAAAAACGTAAGAGCCGTATTACAGCGTATACACACTGCCGGCCTTACGGTCAATTTACCTAAAAGCGAATTTGCTAGAAACAGTATTGACTTTCTCGGGTACCAAATAACACCCGAAGGTATAGCCCCCCTGAAAACAAAGGTAGAGCCTATATTGAAATTTCCTAAACCCAAGAACGTTGCAGAACTTCGAAGGTTCCTAGGAATGATCAATTTTTACAGACGTTGCATAAAAAACGCTGCTTCAGAACAAGGCAAACTGTTCGCCCTTATTAAAACCAATAAAAAGCGCGACAAAACGCCCATTGAATGGACTGAAGAGGCAGAACTAGCATTTGAAAATACAAAAAACATGCTAGCCAACGCAACGTTACTGGCTCACCCGGATGACAGTCTTCCACTCTGTATCTCAACAGACGCATCCGATTTTGCAATAGGTGCAACCTTATACCAAATAAAGGATAACACCAATCAACCACTTGCCTTTTTCTCGAGGAAACTTTCCAAAACTGAGAAAAATTATAGTACTTACGACCGGGAGTTATTGGCAATAAATATAGCAATAAGGCATTTTAGACACCATGTAGAGGGTAGATGTTTCGCCGTGTATACGGACCATAAACCCATAACACATGCCTTTGAGCAAAGAAGTGAGCATGCCTCACCTCGCCAAATAAGACAGCTTGAATTCATCAGCCAATTCACGACTGACATAAGGTACATCAAAGGAGAGCTGAATGAACCAGCTGACGCCTTAAGTCGAATTGAAGCTATCACAACTCCATCTCAGTTACCATATGCCGAAATAGCAAAAGATCAACTGGAAGACGAAGAATTGCAAAAATTGCTATCTTCCAACACCACTGGTCTTAAACTAAAACTGAGAAAACTCCCTGACACAAAATTACTACTAATATGTGATGTGTCAACTGGTAAAGAACGTCCATTTATTCCATTAAAATACAGAAAAATGGCGTTTGACAGTGTGCATAACCTATCACACACTGGACCTCGTAGTACTACAAAACTCATGACCTCGAGATTCGTATGGCCCAAAATAAATTCAGATTGTAACAACTGGGCCCGTGCCTGTCTGAATTGTCAGACAGCCAAAATTGGCAGACATACGAAATCTGCATTCAAAAGGTTTAGACCAACCGATCGGTTTAAACACCTTCACATAGATTTAGTGGGTCCATTACCCCCATCACAAGGACATAAATACCTCCTTACGATGATTGACCGTGCAACTAGATGGCCAGAAGCAATTCCATTAATTGAGATGTCAGCACAAACAGTAGCTACTCAATTATATACAACCTGGATTGCTAGATTTGGAGTACCCCAAAGCATTACAACCGACCAAGGTAGGCAATTTGAAAGCCAATTATTTAGTGAACTAACAAAAACCTTGGGTGCTAAACATTGGGCTACTACAACCTACCACCCCCAATCAAATGGGAAGGTAGAAAGGTGGCATAGAGCTCTTAAAGCTTCTATAATGGCTGCCGACACAAAAAGATGGGTAGAGATCTTACCTACCATCTTGTTAGGCCTAAGATCAGCCTTACAAACCGACACTGGCCACTCCGCCGCTCAACTAGCATTAGGCGAAGAACTACGCTTGCCAGGGGATTTCTTTATCGAATCAAAAGAAATAAACCCCGAAACCTTAGTGCAAAACATAAAAGATGATGCAAATCAATTCCTTAAGCAAGCACCTACTCACGGTAAACAAAAACCTTATGTCTCAAGACACTTAGCTACAACATCGCATGTGTTCTTACGAGAGGAAGGAATGAAACGAGCTTTACAAAAACCCTATTCTGGACCATACAAAGTAATTGATCGAACAGAAAAAACGTTCACAATACTTGTATCAGGACAGGAAAAGAAGGTGTCGATAGATCGGGTCAAACCAGCATTCCTAATTAGTGAAAATGCAGAATTGGACAAAATGATAAATGAAAATAAAAATAAAAATTCACAAAATTCAGAGAATAAAGACGAAAAAACAAATATAAAATCTGACTCACAAACAAATAAAACACGAAAAACATATAGTGAAGTGGTAAAATCAAACACCAAAAATAAGAAAAAAGTCAGATTTAATGAGGAAATAGTCACTCACACATATAATCCTAAAAGCCCAATCAAGCCTAAACAAAGAGGCAGGCCAAAAGGAACATATAAAAAACGCAATCAAAAACCAACAAGAACATCACCTCGATTTTGCAGAGAGTAAAAATATATAGATATAATAAAAATCCAATACATAGAAATCTCATATATAGATATAATAAAAATCTCATACTCTTATCGCACGTGCTTTTTCTAACACACTAGCACGTCGACCTCAAAATCAAAGGTTAGATAAAAACACATAAAACACACTATAGACTGACGTCACAAACAGCTGATTGCAAAAGGAAAATTGAACCAAATCGTCGCAACAACTGACAAACACATTTCACTCGCCTGTCGACTGTTGCTCAAAGCACCACTCTTTTAGTTCAATTAGAACTGTTCGCTTTGATTCCACTTTCGAATTTCCTTGTATATTTTTATCTTGTTTTTTCATTATGTCCTCAACTACCACCATGGAAGTTGACCAACTTCTCGATTACGAGGAGGAAATGTTGCTTTCCGATGCAACTCAACCTCCTCCACCTGCCAAAAATGATTCTCAATCCTCAGAGAACGTTGCTAACATTGAGTCAATTCTCAATGAGATGACGCAACAAACCCCGAAAATTATTCCGTTCCCTGCGGACCAATCGGCGGCTTGTTCCTCTGTGGCTAACACCACAGAGCCACCTGACGCTAGGAAGGCGAGCATTTTCCTCACCTCCGAAAATCAGGCTCTTTCGATAATTCCGAAACCAGAGCCGAAATTTTCAAATTTCAAATTTTCTAACTCTGTCGTCCGTAACAACTTTCAGAACACTGGCATTTCCAAATCGCCACTTCTCCAAGGTTACACTCCTTTCCGTAAAAATACTCAGGCGGACGAACATGGACACCATCCTCGTAGAAATAGAAAACGTGGTATCCAATCCAGAGCTAACTATCAGCAACGCCGTAGACTATCCTACTACGACGGGACTATTGCGGGACATACCCTCGGCGTGGCCTCCGAGACTTAATCTTCGGAGGAAATGCCAACCCTCGCAACAATGCGAGGCCACCCACTGGATACAAATGAGTCGTCCACGGGTTCCCCCAGACTTCGGAACATAAGTCGTTCCACCGACAGTGAAACTGGGGGGGAGTAGCTGTGGGGACCATGTCCTCCCTTCTTTCGGGGCTCGGCCCCAGTCAACAGACCGCGGACTTGGTCCATCACCAAGTCCGCATAAGAAAGTCTACGGACGTAAAACAAATTAGGCGCTCGTAGCACTTAGGCTAAACAGACGAAATTCGTTCTCTGTTTAGCCGATGTGTTACGAACGTAGCCTAGCGCGAACGTGCATACGAATATGCACGTGCCGCGGTCTAGGCTAAACACGAAACGCGCGCCTATCTCCCAATACTTGCGGATGACGTGCGTGTTTAGCCTAGCTTATACACCTGCGATATCTTTCGTCAGTCGCCGGTTCAGGAAAGTATAAAAGGTTGGCTGCCTTACCAAATTGGTAACATCCGAACACGCAAGTCCGAATCCATTCGCCTGTGGGTTTTAGAGGTGAACCCACAGTAAATTTTCAAATTTTTTTTCAATTTTGGTCGAATGTTCCGTTTTTATTGTCCAGTTTTTAAGACATGGCAGAAGTGGGGAGCGTTGATTATTCATTTAATATTAAAATGTAAGTACACGGTAGGTAAGAAAATAAATTACACAAAAGAATTATCGTCTTCTCTCAAAACCTTTGGTGAAAGATTAATTTCGGTTGCTGACTTCGTCAGTTTTTAAGGTTGAGTGATTGCATTTATTTTTAGCAAGTTTCTCGTGCGACCGTACGAATAAAAGTCGATTTTGGTGCCGGAAGAAATAAGCAAATAACGAGGGAACTGAGCAGATGTTTTCGAATTTCCAAAGATTCATTTGTTCCATTTTAAAGCTGTTTTATTGGTTAAATTTCTGTTATATGAAACGACAGAATACCAGACGCGAATTGCAGTTAGCCTCTCGTAAGCATTGGCTGTGTGGACTTGTGATAACTCAGTCATGAGAACGATTTAAAAATTCGAGATTAAATATAAAAACGACCATTCGGTGTTTTTTTTTTTGCCTGGCCGATTGTGAGTTTTACAGTTGAGTTTTTAATCTATCCTTGAACGACGAATTGATTAAAAAATATTTTTTTAAGTTACTGTTTTGCATGAAAATTAGAAAAATGTTGTTCTTTTTTAGTCCGGAGAATGGAGATAGAAATATATTGTATCATATTTAGTTTGCTCGGTACTGTACTTATACATGTATGCATTTGTTGGAGCGAAGTTGTGTTCTAATTCGTGCACCCATCGTATAACAATCCATATTGTTCTCGCCACCCCTGGACCTACTGTTTATTTTTATTAGATTTTTAAGAAAACTTGTTATTTAAAATTCACTTCACCGTGGAAATTTGAGATAGGACCGAGATAGTTTTGGTTTCATGCGACAGTGAAGCCCGTTGGCTCTAAAGAGCCAATTTCAACAAAATATACCATTTAATGTTTTTCTGTTTTGAATCTAATTGTCTGGAGAAAAAGTGAGAACAACAGTTATTTTATAATTATAATCTATGTTTCCGGGTGGTTTTAAAAAAGCACTAACAGTTGCTGAGAAAAACTTGTTATTTTTTGTTAATTGTTGTTTCCTGCTGTAATTTCTCTATTCATCTTGCACAAATGGCATTCCGTACGTCTGAAAGTGAATTACGGAAGACGATCAACGCCGAAAAGTTAACTTCCTTAGTAAAGAAAGGGAAAAATGATAGGAATAATGACCAACATTTCAGTGGTATTTTCAGCGAATCCTGCTTGAATTTGAAACTATTTCTTCCTCATTTGGATTGATGCGAAACACAGTGCTTTCTAGCGCGCTTATTAACCCCGGTAGACACAAAATAGAAAGTACAGTTAGATGAATTCATTTCACATATTTAGTTAAACTAATTTAAGAACCAAATCTTCAAAATTTAAATTTCCATCTATATGATGAAACGGGGTAAGAAATACGCAAATTTTCAGAATTTGATGTGAACAAAAACTGCATTTCCAGAATATGAGAGGTTGTCCTTTGAATATTATGTTTATCTCATGGGTATGTAACACTGTGCATGGAATAAATGAAGTATTACCTAATTACGTTAAAAACACATTAGAAAATCTGAAAATAATTTGAGAATCAATTTTTGGTTTTACATAATTCATCCCGATTGAACAATCTTCATTTCTAAACTTTGTTCCGTACCATCATAAACAACAATCACTCAACACATACAGATTAGATTTTGGATAAAGGTTTTTCTACACTCGGAAATGCACCTAGATCGAAATTCCATATTATAAGAAAAAGAAGAAGGAAAGCATATTTGTTCCATATTAGTGTTTATAGTCTAAAGTCAAAAAACTGTAAAACTATTTATTATCAGTATTACCCAAACTGTAAATTTTATGTCTCTTACCATAAATGAAAATAAAACTTCACCCTTGAATACTGAATGGAGATGATATAGTTTGAGAGATACTTAGGGGAGAGTGTTGTACCATGGTCCCCAAAATTATTTTTCGTTTATAACTCAATACCAGATTAACCAAAAAAAATGAAATAGGGCTCATTATAAAGACTGAACCTTTGCTGAAAAAACACACATATAAAATTCCTTAAAAATATTATTCATTTGTCCTGAAAAAATGTTTTAGAAGTTCTCTTTCTCGAACCATGGTACAACTCATTAAAATTTAATGAAAAAAACTTATTTACTATTTAATAAACATTTAACACTTTGATTAGGCTTATCCAATATAGTAAGATATCCTCTGCACAAAGAGAAGTTGGATATGACGTGTATAACATCAGCATTTGGGATTGTCTTAATATCATCAATATGTGGGAAATGAAAACTATTCATATTTTTTCCACGTCGCATAATTTTGCATTGGAGAGACGCATCTTTTATTTCTTGAACTTGAGCAATAAAATATTTAAGTTCTTCCTTATTCTTACAACCAGTGTAATGCAATCGGATTATAACATAGTCATCAGTATGAATTTCTCCAACTAAAAAAAATGAGAAACTGTGAGCATATATGGACAGAATGAGTGCAATTCAGCCACTGAGATAGTCATGTTACCTTCTTCACTATGACCATCATTACCATCACTGGCAGATCCATTGCTTCCAAAACTCTCATCATCACTGGTATTGCTTTTAAAAATCCCATTATCATCACTACTGCTGCTCTCACTCAACAAATTAATTGGTTGAATTGTAGATAGTTTCAAAAATTTGGATGTAGACAAAGTAGTTGGATTTTTTAAAACAGTTGTCAACAAAAATAGTCATCAAATATATCCCAAGACCTTCACTTCGATTAGAATTATGGAACAAATTAAAGGTCCATGGTACAATGGAAAAAGTGCTCATGG